>PVIU01003444.1:92702-145353 GCA_004026605.1 Ondatra zibethicus | reverse complement strand
GTCCAAGGCCCACCCCCCTCCCTCCCGGCCTTGGAAGGAGTGCATTCAAAAAGACTCGGTTCCCAAAACGATAATACATGCAGAAGAGATAGGTCCTGGTGTCATTGTTGTTGGGTTCTCCATCCGCCAACTTTCGCTGCCACATTCAGAGAGTCTGGTTTGATCATATGCTCATTCAGTCCCAGTCCAGCTGGATTGGGAATCAACCTACCTCAGGATCCAGCAATACCACTCTTGGGAATATACCCAAGAAAAGTGGGCTGGTATCTTAAAGGCTATTGGCTGAAGGAGCAGAATGTGCTCCCACAGCAGAAAAATAAGCTATAAATTATATTTAGTTACATATGATAGCTGAAAGTCTGGTCTACTGATGAATGAACAAATGGAAAAGCCAATGGAACCAAACAAGCTACCATAGAAAATGAAGTGCTATACTAGTAAAGATAACATTTCAACAAGGTAGAAATGTGGCCTTTTTAATATGTACATTTAGACAAACCTAAAGGACAAAACATATAATGACATCATTAATCATATTACTGTGAAACAGATATCAAAATAGCCCAGAGATATATGTGGACACAGTAAGTTTCAGAAGAAACAAAGAGAAAAACCTGTAAGTCTAACAAACAGTGCTTCTGAGAATTGTCAGAAATCTTTTTATGGAAGAATAAACAAAAGAAACAGTTCACAGAACAAGTCCTAACAAACACAAGAAATGGTATTGAGTAGAGCTCCTAAGGTAGAAAATATCAGTTTTAATTACAGGACGATTCTATTTTTCACCTATATAACTGGCAAGGATCCCAAACTCTGAAAATCATACACTATTGTAGACATTTTAAAAATACATATACAAAATAATATGAGCCTCAGTGAAGGAGAATGCAACATTATTAAATAAAACAGCCTACACGTATTCTTCGGTCTCACAATGCTGCTTCTCAGAAACTGTTCCAAAATGCAAATTGACATATGGTCAAGCCTACCTCCTCATGGGATTACTTACAACACTAAAGGATGAAATAGCTTATCATCAATGGGAACCGATTCAATAGTGTGGAATACATTCCCACATGGAGTGCAGGGCCTTTTTTTCTTTTAACTTAAGAAAGTGCCTCAAATTATTTCCATTGTATTAAATAAGAATATTTAGGATGGTTATTTGCCAAACTAAGATCGCTGGCCATTTTTCTTTCTTTGTTTTTTCTTTCTTTTTTTAAATTTTTTCCATCATACATGTATAAGATGGATTGTGATCAGATTCATTCCCCGTTACTCTTTGTTAACTCCTCCGTGTTCCTGATGACCTCCTTCTAGTCTAAACCAGTTTCCCTTCTACTTTGCTATTGCACATGTGCATATGTGAGTGTGTGTGTGCATGTGTGTGTGTGGGCACATGTGCGTGTGCACATGTGTATGTCTAGGTCTTATGTAGGTAGTGACAATTGCAGGGTATTTACTTGTAATTCCTAAGTCATATCCAGAAGAAAACAGCCATAATTCTCCTTTCCATTATCTGGCTCTTTCTGTTCCATCTTCTGTGATGTTCCCTGGGCCTTGGCTAGGGAGATGGCTACTGCAGAGATTAAGAACTGGTCAAAGAGGTGAGAACAAGTGGTTGTTAAGTCCTCATCTCTAAATGGGACATGTACAGCAGTCCAAACAATTCCTAAAGCACAGTAATGTATATGCCAAAATTATAATGTAAAATGGCTAAAAATTTCCGTCTTTTAAAAACACATTAGTATGGTTGACTAAAATCTTCAGCGATCTTTTTACACTGTGACGTAGGTGAATGTGGTCTCTCTTGTCTTTAGCAACAGGACTAAAGGACATACTATGTTGAAGTCTGGGCATGCATTTTTAGCATTTTATAACAATGTTTGGGGAAACATTCAAGAATCACAAGATGGGAAAGGGCCTTTTCTGAGGTAACAGAGGGAAGACTGGATGCAAACCAAAGTGAGCCCCTTTTCCTTCCTTTCTCCTCGAGTCTCTCTCTCTAGCACTTCTGCTTATCAAGTCTTAGAGGTAGATAGTTATCAAAGCAGAAACCTGTGGTCTTAGTGGCAGTGTCAAAAGTGGAAGGAAGGACTTGGGAATTAGGTACAAAGTTTACACAACTGACACTGAGGGATGTTTACGTGTGACTAGAAAAATTTGAAAGATTTAAGAATTGGCAAGGTTACAAGGATGCTTGATTATCAATGAGATCTGAAGTACTGGTCAAAATGATTTCAAATGGAATAGAATAGTACAGGCGAATGGCTTCAGAATTATAAAGTGCTATGTTAATACAAAAACATTGTTGTTGTTTTGTTGATGGGGTCATAATTTCACTCAGGACTATAAAGGAGATATTGGATAAAAGAAAAAATATAATTCCCGAGATAGTCACAAAATGAATTATGAGATGATGCTCACTGGGTTAGTAAGAGAGAAATAATTATTTGCTATGAAGTTTTATAATTGGGTCAACTTTTAGTTTGCAAACTAGGGGAATTGCAAATTGGAAAAACATGCACTTTTTAAGTTCTTTTTTCATGTTAACAGAGTTTTAAACATGAATTAAATTTTCTACTTGTCTATTATATATTGACTACATAAAGGCTCTGAATTACTGCACTGTAATTCTATGATTGATTATATTAATGTGTGTCTCTGAAGTATAATATTTTTTGTATTCACTCATTCATCAAATATAATTATAACTAATGCAATTATTGTTTCATCTTAAACTCATTACTCACGATCATCAGTTTAGAGATAAGAATGGAATTATGTTGATAAGTTTATAAACTGATGGCTAGAGGCCAATCAGATTGCTTCATGCTCTTAAATTATTCCATAATAATGTTACTTATAGTGAACAGACTGACTTGAAATAAAGTTTTGGGGATCTGAGTCATGTTAAAAGGGCTATGAGTAAGTTTTCATTTTAACTCCCTTATATATATGCAAAGTGGGCATTTGAAAAACCATTTAATGAGTTTAATTAGCAAAATGATAGGAGTGTTTGTAAATGAAGGAGGGTGCTAAGAGCAAAGGAATTATGGTGTTTTATGAAAGATATAGAACCTTGTGAAATTTAGCAAAAACTAAGTGATAATTAGCAAAGCTGGAATAGTAACATTGGGTTTTTGAAACAGTTACAGTACTTGTTTGAGGAATGGCAAATGGAAGTGTGGCAGAAGAGAGGATTTTTGTTCTTTCTCTGTTTTTAAAATAGGGTCTCTCTCTCTCTCTCTCTCTGGCTCTCTCTATCTCTGTCTCCTTGTCTGTCTGTCTGACTCTCTCTCTGGTAGTACTGGATGTCCTGATTGTATGTAGAACAGGTTGGCCTTGGACTCACAGGGATCCACCTGCTTCCCAAGTGCTGAGATTAAAGGTGTGCATAACTATGCCCAGTTCAGAGTAGAGGTTTCTAAGAGAATCATAGCCTTCCTTCAATAAATGTCATTTGCTGTCAAACCAGAAATGAGTAGTAGTAAAAAAGAAAATCCCCTGTGAATAAAATGGGTCATGGTGTAGCCGAATAGCCTCTAACTTGGATTTAATATAAATGCAAAGGGAATGGATGATTTAACTGAAAACTGAAATCAATTGAAAACTCAGGTCGTTTTAAAAGAAGACACACTGACCAAGCCATTTTCCTACTGTTAGAATGAAGCAATGGTTGACTTTTTTTCTTCAGCATTGTGGAACAGCGACTTAATATACAGGGTTGTGTCAAGTCCCTCTCAGAGTAGAACATTAGTAAGTTACTATCTGCAAGGGCAGAATGTGGCAATGTGCACACATTTAGAAAGTGAGCTACCAATTCCAAGACCCCTATAAGCCATCAAAACAGAATACTGGGGCAGATCACGGGGAAAAAGAAACATATTCAAATACAAAACCCAGCAAGAACATAAAGAAAAAAAGAGAATTTGTGGAAATGTGGTTGGCTGATGTAATAGTCATGAACAAAAGTAATTCAGGTTATAGGGTACCAAGTGTTTGTCTTCAGTGTCTTGTATGTGATGATACTTAATCGTCTAGCCAATCACAGAAAATATTACCTTCTTATTGTTATTCCATTTGTCTTTAATACAAGTTTTAGAGAAATGATACTTGAAAACTTAACATTACATGGTAGGAATGTTATAAAATGTATACTGTCAAAAATAGATGATGTCACTTTCAGTTTAAAAGGAAAATACAGAGCTGCACATATGCCTTGGATAGGGCAGTGTCAGTACAGATCAGATTCTCATTTAATGCTTGCTGAATTAATGAATGTATGGTAAGGAAACATTCGTGTATATGGGGAGATATTAGGAGACTAATACATAGAAACAAGATTGTGGTAAGATTGTGGGATATTGAGGTCCACAATCATCTTTAACATTGTACTATAGTCAGATCTTCAGGGTTTGACTAAAAGCAAAGAATTAGTGACATCAACCTAGAAAGAAAATGAATCAACTGGATATCAGTCATCGATAGGGAACTGTTTTGCTGGTTAATTTTTCTGAAGTTTTGATTTAAAAACTTTTACCTTAATTTTTTCAAGTACTGAAGAAGATGAGTCAGATAAAATGCTGTAAGTGTATTACAGCATAGGTATGCACAATTGAGACCATAAGAGGAGATAATGGCTTGCATGTTGACTTTATTGTTTAAGCTGATGCCTTATTAATCATTCGTAATGGTCCAGTATTAAAACAGTACCTAATGATAAAAACTGGAGAAATGATGAATGAGGATGGTTAAAACATTCATGTTGCTGATGTAGTAAGAATTTGAAATAGAATTTGGCCTTTACAGAATTTTGGATTTCAATAAATTAAATACATTTTATTGACTTGGCTACAGGGAATATGAAATTATTTTATAGTCATTTGATTGGGAAATAACAGTTACATAATATATATTTATATATGTATATTCATTGATTAAGTTTATTAATTTGTAAGTCTGTTGCTTCATTTTTTTCTCATTTTAAAGGGGGCTTCTGGTAGCAATGTAAACCACATTTTATTGCATTGAGTTGACCTGTTTTGTAGTTTAGATATTAAATATCCCCCCCAAAGCTCTATGTGTTAAAGATTTGGTTTCTAGAGGGGCCTTTATGGAAGATATTAGAACCTTTAAGATAAGATGCCTAGCTAGCATGAGTATTTAGGTCAAAGAAAGTTGTCTTTGATTGGGAATATGGGACCCTGGTCTCCTCTTGATTTTTCTTATTTCTCCCTGGTCATTGGGTAAGAATTTGTTCTACAGTGCGTTCCCACCATGATGTAATTACTGCCTTACCCCAGGCTAAAAACAATGAAGCCAATGGTTCACAGACTGAAACCTCCAAAACAAAAGGCCCCAAATAAAATGTATGGTTTTTCTCCCCATTAGTTAATTATCTCAAGTATTAGTTATAGTTATTGAAAGAAAATAGAAAGTAATGCAATCTATTCACCAATTGCTTCTGAAATGGTCAGTTTCTGTGGAAACCAAAGAGATGGCTCTGCATTCAGCTTAAACTGAGGTAGCTCTTTGCAGTATAAATCAATAATACCCACAATGTTTGTGGCAAATATAAGGTTCTCCAATATATTGTTAGGCCCCAGTAGACATTAACTATCTGGCCAAGATATGGTTCATGGCCATCAGACTGGAACTGCCTCATCCAAAGTATCATAATATTTGATGTGCTTAGAGGTGCTCTATCATGGGCTAGAGTGATGGTTCTGGGGGTAAAACATTTGCTGGGCAGATATGAGTACTGGAATTCAGATGCCCAGCACCCATGTAGATGCCTGTTGGGCATGGCAACTCCCCAAAATTCCAGCACTTGGGAGGTGGACACACGGGGTTCCTGGAGCAAGGTGGTTAGTTGTACCAGCTGAACGTATTAATCCTAAGTTCAAGTGAGAGTCTCTGCCTCAATATACAAGACAGAGAGCAAGTGAGGAAGGCACCTGATGTCATTGTCTATTCTTTATTAGGTGCACAGACATCTGCATGCACACCACACATATACAAAGACACACACACACTTATACCACACTCCACATGCAAGCAAAGAAAGCATTTCACATCAAGTGGTGACTGGATGGATTGCTCAGAACCTGCTGAAGACACACTGTATCAGCTTACGAGTCTGGCAATCTTGAATTTACTTCTACTTCTCTATCTAGTCTTACCAGGAAGGTACAAGACCTTACAAGGGGTTCTTTCTCATGAGCTGAGCAACAAGGCAAATAATCAAGAAGTTGGTTTAGAGGTGAATCTTGTAGAATATGTTAGAACTTACCATCTCCTTTAGAGATGGCCCCAAAGGATATTACAGAAACAAAACCCAATCAGTATGGAAAATTGCAAGCAGTGCATCTGCTTGCTTGCTTTGTGGTTGGAGGAGAACGGGTCAGAACTGTGGAATAAGGAGAGCAATCAGTTGCTAACAGCTTGGCTAGATGCATAGAAAGATTGGAGAACTGGTAAAATGTAGAACTGGGGAAAGATCTAGGAATAGACTCCTTGGAATGACAAAGTACTCCTACCCTGTTCATGACAGGAAGAACTCCGTATCAGGTGTATAGGATGACTTCACCAATGGTTGGCACTTAGGCGCATGAGCAAAACGGCTAGAGTGGAACCCCCCATCGTTTCAGTAACACTGGCTTGCTCCTTCCTAAAACTTGTCTGCCTGCTGCCAATTATTGTCTTCAAAGTTTCCAGTCTATTAAAGACATCCTCTGATAGATACAGCTTCTCATGTGACTCCAGTGGGACGGGGGGGGGCTGTATTAAGCCCTTACTGTGTCTCATTTGTGTTAGAAAGTATCCAGTTAGTCATGAACAGTTGATAACTTCAGAACCTTTTCACTTTAGATGTCACTAGAATATGCTCTTATTCTATGTGCATTGACTGCATTAATGCATTCTTATTGCATTGCCTTCCTTGTCCAGAGTTATTCTGTAAGCACTGTCAACCCCAGTCTTCCTAACTAAAACACTATCAAATGTCTTATACAGAATATTTTTAATAATCGAAGAATATAGTTTGTGACCAATGATAGCCTCACCTTTCCATTATCCACTAGTTTTATTCTGTACTCCTTTCGATTCTTTAAATAGCCCCCAAATAAATAGAATGGGGGTTTTTATTACCCTTACCCCACTGGGCTTGCCTCTTTGTTATCCAAAAGCACAATGGTGCAGGTATAGCATCCCTAGTTGGATCTTTATTTTTTAGTTTCATGGTTGATTTGTAAAGAGCTATTCCTGTTTCCACTAATCCTTTGTTTTATCTCTATGCTCTTAAAATGAACAAAAATCTAGAACTGAGTGAATAAGTGTTCAATTTTTTAGGGACCATTTTAATATGTGTTTCAAACATATGATTATTTTATATACCAGTATCAAATGTTTAACACTGAATTTATTAATGAAATTATTACTTTAAATAAATGAGGGTATTAAAAACTGGACTTAAAATTGCATTTGGATTCTGGTTTCATATATTCTTTCAGGGCTAATAACTTGATATTAAAATTTTAAATTTTATCTTCTGAGCTTTTATGTATAAATACTGTATTTACATAATTTCTGTTCTCCCTCCCCCAGCAACTCTTTCCATGTCTCCCTACTCCTTCATAAAATATTGGCCTCTTTCTTTTCAATTATTGACATATATATGTATAACACCTGCTGAGTCCTTTTAATCTTGCTTGTATGTATATATATCTTAAGACTGACCACCTTACATTGTATAACCTATCAGGGGCTCATCCCTGGAAAAAACTGAGTCTCCCCCTCTCAGTTGTCATTGACTACCTGTAGCTCTTTATTTAGAGTGGAGCTTTGTGAGATTTCCCTCCACCTGCACTGGCATGTCAGAGGCATCCTAATGATGTAGATATTACTTAGGTGACTCTATTGTTTTTGTATTTTTTAAAGAATTTTGAACCAGTAGCAGATATTAAAATAAGAAACATTTCAAATGCTTTGTCAAAAGTCTTTAAGATTTCTTAGGAGATAGCCAAGGGTGTAATTTCAAGACACTGGTAAATTTGTAATCTTTTATAACATAATTTTTTATTATTTAGGGGAGGATTTCACCTCAGGTACCCCAATCTCGCTCACCTCCCAGTGCCTCCTTATTCTCTCATCACACCTGCAGCATCTCTCCAAAGCTCCCCAAATCAATTAAAGACAAAACAAACAAACAAATGAACAAACAAGCAAAAAACCCATACTGGTCCTCTGTCTCTCCAACACCTCTTCATCCATCCTAGTGGCGTTGGGAGCTGTGGTGAGTCACTTAGTATACCCTTTTGTCCAATCAGCTCTATCCCAAAAATTTTCATTGCAATGAGTCATTGGTCTGGTTCAAGGCCTCTGGCACACCATCATTACTGGATGTCACTGAAATTCCTCTTGTGTAATTTTAAGACATTGGTAAATTTGGTATTGTTTTTACTGATTTTATTTACTTATTTTTCAAAGTATTTTTAATTGTTTTTATTGAGCTGTATGCTTTTCTCCACTTCCCTCCCTTCTTCCCCTCCTCTTTCTACCCTCTCCCATGGTCCCTACACTCCCAATTTACTCAGGAGAACTTGTCTTTTTCTACTTCCCATGTAGTTAGATCTATGTATGTCTTCTTTAGGATACTCTTTGTTGTCTAGGTACTCAGGGGTTGTAAACTGTAGGCTGTTTTTTCTTTGCTTTATGTCTAAAAGCCCACTTATGAATGAATACATGTTATATTTGTCTTTCTGGGTCTGAGTTACCTTACTCAATATGATGTTTTCTAAATCCATCCATTTGCCTGCAAATTTCAATATGTCATTATTTTTTCTCACTGTGTAGCACTCCATTGTGTAAATGTACCACATTTTCTTTATCCATTCTTTGGTAGAGGGGCATTTAGGTTGTTTCCAGGTTTTGGCTATGACAAGTAATGCTGCTATGATCATAGTTGAGCACATGCCCTTTCTTAACTATGCTAAACAGAGAATTCTCAACAGATGAATCTTAAATGGTTGAAAGACACTTAAGGAAATTCTCAACATCCTTAGCCATCAGAGAAATGCAAATCAAAACAACTCTGAGATTCCATCTCACACCTGTCAGAGTGGCCAAGATCAAAAATATGGATGACAGCTTATGCTGGAGAGGCTGTGGGGTAAAGGGAACACTTTTGCATTGCTGGTGGGAGTGCAAACTGGTATAGCAGCTTTGGAAATCAGCATGGCTATTTCTCAGAAAATTATTAAACAACCTGCCTCAAGACCCAACAATACCACTTTGGGGTATATATGCAAAGGATACTCAATCCTACCACAAGGACATGTGCTTTTACTCATTTTAAAAAGCTGTGAGTGTTATTAATGGACCCTAGCCATAAACAAAGGACATTAAGCTTATAGCTCACAAGCCTAGAGAAGCCAAATAGCAAGGTGAACCCAAAGAAAAATATATATAGATCCTCCTGGAAATTGGAAGCAAACAAGATCACCGGGCAAAAGTTGGAAGCACAGGAGTGGGGCTTGGGGTGGAGGTAGGGGTGGGGATGGGTGAAATGAAAGGGGGAGGGAGAAGGGAGAAGGGAGAAGGGAAGGACCGGGGAGAGCTTGGGGGAGTGGAAGGGTGGAGATGGAGGAAGGGTGGATATTGAAGAAGGGAATAAGATATCTACATTAAGGGAGTCATTTTAGGATTGGCAAGAGACTTGGCTCTAGAGGGGATCCCAGGTGTCCACGGGAATATCCCCAGGGAGGTACTTGGGCAGCAGAGGAGAGGGTGCCTGAACTAGCCTTGTCCCATAGTCACGTTGATGAATATCTTGATCATCACCATAGAAATTTCGTCGGATGGATGGAGATAGAGACAGAGACCCACATTCACATCAGAGCAATGGACTGAGCTCCCAAGGTGCAGTCAAAGAGCAGAAGGTGGGAGAAGATGAGCAAGGAAGTCAGGACAGGGAGAGGCTGGTCCACCAACCGAGGCAGTGTGCCTGATCTAATGTTAGTTCACCAAACCCGGCCGGACCAGGACTGAATGAGCATATGATCAAACCGGACTCTCTGAATGTGGCTGCCAATGGGGGCTGACTGAGAAGCCAATGATAATGGCACTGGGACCTATCTCTTTTGCATGTATTGGCTTTTTGGGAACCTAGTCTATATGGATGCACACCTTCCTAGGCCAGGATGGAGCAGGGAGGGCCTTGGGCTTCCCATAGGGCAGGGTATCTTGTCCCCTCTTAAGGAAGCAGGGGGAGGAAGAAGGGGTTGTGGGGGAGTGGGAGGGGACTGGGAGAAGGGGAGGAGGTGTAAATTTTTGAATGAAAAATAAAAGAATATCTAAAAAAATAACTGTGAGTGTCCAAATATAGACAGTTAAAATTTAAGCTAATGGATACTTTAAATCAGAGAATCTATCCCATAAGTGGGCAGATTTTATATTATATCTTCTATAAATACCCACTGGAGCGAAGTGCCAGCAAGATAAGGGCATACTAATAATATAAACAATCAAATGTTATGATGTAAATGTGGCAAATTATGGTAAAATTGGATCAAATATTGAACAAAGTGACTTACAAACTGTAGCGTAGAGGTTGGTACAAACTGTTCTCAGATGAAGGTATGAAATATAGACTGCAAAGAGCTCAAGGTGAGTGGTAGAGGCATTGAAACCATTTGCTTCCATTCTATCAAATGGGGGAAAAGTAGGTCATGTAATATTTTCCATAATAGGAAATAAAGATTTAAGAGCAAAGTATAGTGGCTGTGATGCAGAAAACTTACATCTGTATCTTTTCCTCATGTGTGTTAGCTCAGCAACTAGGTGGTCTGATCTCTGTCAGTGACCAAGCGGGGCAATTTTCCTTACACGAAAAGCAGTATGAGAACATTAAATAACCTCACTTTTGCCCAGAGCAGGAGTTGGGAGAATTTAATTCAAGTCATACTTCTATCAATATTTATGTGACTTTTAGTAAGTGATTCATTTTCTTGATCCTTGATTTACCTGTAAATAGGTAGATAAATTGTGCTGACATAATGATGAGAAGCAAATCAAATTTCTAGCACATATTTCTGTGGTGAACAAATCAATTGACAAATGCATTTTATACGTGGTTAAGTTCTTTTCTTTCTTTCTTATTGCTTTTTTATGGCCCTAGTAGTTCTAGCTGTCTTTATTATTTATACTTTAATAGAATTTTGTTTTTTAAAAATAAATTTATTTAATTATCTATCATCTATCTATCTATCTATCTATCTATCTATCTATCTATCTATCTATCTATCTTATGAGTTGGCTGTAACTTTCCCTCACTGCTCCCTCGCCCAGTTCCTCCCCCACCCCATCTTTGTTCCTATCCTCCCCCCAATTCACTCCTCCATTTTTGTTTAGGAAAGGGCAGGTCTCCCATGAGTGTCAACAAAACATGGCACATCTAGTTGCAGTAGGACTAAGCACCTCCCCATGTATTAAGGATAGGCAAGGCAACCCAGTATGAGTAGTGGTGTAGGAGGGCCTTCTTTCTATGTGTTGCTTTCATTGGTTGAATAAAGAAACTGCCTTGGCCTTTTGATAGGGCAGAACTTAAATAGGCACGGAGGACAGAACTAAATTCTGGGAGAAAGAAGGCAGTGTGAGAGATGCCATGAAGCTCCTGCCTGAGACTGACGCTGGTTAGAATTTTTCCTGGCAAGCACGACCTAGTGGTGTTACACAGATTGGTAGAAATGGGTTAAATCAAGATGTGAGAGTTAGCCAATAAGAGGCTATAGATATAATGGGCCAGGCAGTAATTTAATTAATACAGTTTCTGTGTGATTGTTTTGGGTGTAAGCTAGCCAGCTGAGACAACAAGCAGCCCTCTCCTCCTCCTGTTACAGAGTAGGGTCCCAAAAGCTAGGAAAAGAGCCGGAGACAGCCCCTGTTCCTACTGTTAGGAGTCCCACAAGTGAACCAAGCTACACAACTGTAACATACATGTCAAGGGCTTAGTTCAGTCCCAGGCAGGCTCCCTGGCTATCAGTTTAGTCTCTGTGAGCCCCTATGAGCCTCAGTTAGTTGATTCTGTGAGTTTTCTTGTGGTGTCTCTGACCCTGCTGGCTCCTACAATCCTTTCTTCCCCTCTTCTTCAGGGCTTTCTGAGCTCTGCCTAATGTTTGGCTCTGGGTCTGTATCTGTTTCCATTAGTTGCAGGATGACGCCTCTCTGATGACAGTTGGGCATGCACCAATTTGGTCACAGGAGATGGCTAGTTCAGGCTATGTTTCTGCTATTGCTAGGAGTCTTAGCTGGGGTCATGTTTGTAGATTCCTGGGAGATTCCCTTGCACCAGGTTTTTAACTGACCCTTCCAGTAGCCTCTTTCATGCTGTGCCCTGGCCCCACAACCTGATCACTCATGTTTCCATCCCCATCTGCCCTTAATTCACTCATGGAATCTCTTCTATTTCTCCTTCCCAGGGATATCCAGGCATCTCCCATAAATGCTCCACGTTACCTAGTCTCTCTGGATCTATGGATTGTAGCATAATTATCCTTTATTTTATAATTAATAGCCACTCATGAGTGAGTACATTACCATGTTTGTCATTCTCAGTTAGGGGTATATCACTCAGGATGATTTTTTTCTAGTTCCATCCATTTGACTGCGAGTTTCCTGGTGTCCTTGTTTTTAACAGGCAAATAATACTCCATTAAGTACATGGTTAAGTTCTAAACGAAAGGGAGCTTTTATTTTATTTGTTTTTTGAGCAGGTTTCTCTGTGTAGCCCTGGCTGTCCTAGAACTCACTCTGTAGACCAGGCTGGTCTCAAACTCAGAGATCCACCTGCCTCTGCCTCTCAAGTGCTGGAATGAAAGGAGTGTTCCTCCACTGTCCTGCCAAAAGAGAGCTTCTAAATCGTTTTGTAGAAGATTGCCATTTAAAACATTTTGGTGCATATGCAATTGTTTAATGTGTTTAATATTAATGGCTGTCAGTTACTGGATGTTATGGGATGGAGTATACCACAGTTCTTTGACAAAACTATTTTGTTTCATTGACCAATGTGTTAAGACAGGCTCAGGAAGTTTGCTGGAGACTTGGCTCAGTGGTTGAGTGTTTGCTGTGCAAGAAGGAGGACCTGAGTTTGGATCCCTAGCAGTTATGTAAAAAACAGTCATGGTGGCTTGTGCCTGTTAACCCAGTGAGATTGGGATGAAGACAGATCACAGGAGCATGCTTGGCCAACTATGCTAGCTAATCTGTGAGTTTAAGGTTCAGTAAGGGGACCCTGTCTCAAAAAATAAGGTAGAGTGTTAGATACAGACACTTGTCATCAACCTGTGGCCTCTAGTCCATCCCTACAGGTGTTCTCTCTCTCTCTTTCTTTCTCTCTCTCTCTCTCTCTCTCTCTCTCACACACACACACACACACACACTGACTGTTATATGTTAAGAAGTTGTAAACAGAGAATGCACTTTCATTTCCCAGATGCTCAGACCCAATAATCACATAGAAACTATATTAATTACAGCACTGGCCAATGGCTCAGGAGTATTTCTAGCTAGTTCTTACATATTAAATTAACCCATATATAGTCTATATGTGGCTGTGGTATACATGTCTTGTTTCCTCAGTGGCTGGCTGGCTTCTGCTCTACTCTTTATATATCTCTGTTTGGATTTCCCACCTGGCTTTACTCTGCTAAGGCATCGACAGAAACAACTTTATTCACTAACCAATAAAGGGAACACATACACAGAAGGACATTCCACATCTAGAAGTACCAATTTCAAGTATCACCTTGGAAAAAATGGATCTAGCTCTTTGAGAATCCATAAAGAAGTACTTTCATCTAGGGTTGGATTAAAACATTTGATATCTCCTATGACTTGGCGCAACCTTAGGAGAGAAACTTGTCATAGCAAGGCTAGAGTCCTAGAGGCATTTGAAAGGGCCAAGCATTTCTTTTTAATTGTTTGAGGAGGCATTTCAGCAAGGCTTGCTTGACAGTATGGGTCAACTAGATGACATTCAGATGGTTTAGGATGGAGGGCTGTTACCAGTGATAATTAAACATCAACTTTAACAACCACTTTTGTATGAAGCGGTATAGTGTGAACTGATTTGTGCTAACTTTAGATCAGATATGGGAGTAGGGAACTGAAATGCTGTGGGAGCCAAGACATCAGTGTACCCAAGATATGAACTCAGTGAATTTGGCGATTAGCTGGAGATGTGTAATAAGAAAGCTACTAACTCTTTTGTGGTTTGAATGTGAAGTTCCCTGCATAAAGGGATGTGTCTTGAAGGCTTGATCCCAGAGAGTGGATCCAGTCATTGAGATACATAATTGATCACGAGGGTTCTGAGTGAATAAATGGGTTTAACCCATGATGGATTCATAATCCGATGACATTGTTGGGAGGTGATGGGAAATTTCGAATGTGGGGCCTAGTGGAAGGAAGCAGATTACTGGGTGTGCCCGTGACTGTTGCGTGTTGGTTCAAAGCCCTTCTTTTCTTTGATTTTCTGTCCCGTGGTTGCTATAAATTGATGCGCTTCCTCTACATCTCCTACCACTATGATAAGCTGCATGCCCAAAACAGATGGAGCCAGCCAGCCAGAGAAGTGATCTGAAGTGTGCTATTTACTTCCGTCAGCAGAGGTAGCAATCACCTGAGCAGGCTAGCATGGGAACTGAATCCAAGCAGAATGCTCTCTTTGCTGTAGTGACCATTTTCCTGTAATTAACCCTACAGTTATTATCAATCCCACACTCTTTCAGGGAAGGGTTTCCTACAGATATTCTTAGTAAACCCATACATGTTTAATTTTAATATAAAAAATACTTATTTTCCATACACACAGTAATTATGTATTTTTAATTTTTTTTATTCTTTATAGAGTTTACATCATGCATCCCGATCCCACTCATGTCCGTGTCCCCTCGATTCCACCTTCTGCCCTTGTGACCTTTCCACCAAAACAAAATTTAAAAGAAGAACCAAAAAAAAAAGTCAAATGAAACAAAACAAAACAAAAAACCAAACAAATCTTGGCATGGAAGCTGTAGCATGTTCTTCAGGTCATACAACTTTACTTGTAAGTGTTCATTGCAAATGTTCACAGAGTCATTTGTCAATCTGAGGACCCTAGCTTCTGTTACAACCTTGATACTGGGCCCTCACTGGTATTCCTCGTGGATATCCTATTGTTGCCTTGTGCCATAGAGATCTTGTAGCTTTCTGGCTACTTACAAGCTCCAGCTGTAGTTGGAAGCTGTTCGTATACTCCTGGCCACTCAGGCCTGAAATAATCACACAGAAACTATATTATTTGCAATACTGTTTGGCCAATAGCTTAAGCATATTTTCTAGCTAGCTCTTATGTCTTAAATGAATCCATCTCCATTAATCTGTGCTTCACCACAAGATTGTGGCCTACTGGCAAAGTTTCAGTGATCTCCAGCAGAGGTGTCTGTCTCCTGTGGTGGCTACATTGCTTCTCTTTTACTCTCCCTTCTTTCTTGCAGCATTCAGTTTAGTTTTTCACATCTAATTTTTTTTTGGAGGGGTTTCGAGACAGGGTTTCTCTGTAGCTTTTGGAGACTGTCCTGGAACTAGTTCTTGTAGACCAGGCTGGCCTTGTAGACAAAGATCCACCTGTCTCTGCCTCCCGAGTGCTGGGATTAAAGGCATGTACCACCACCACCTGGCTTCCCCATCTAACTTTATTCTGCCATGTCAAAGGCCCAAGAAGCTTCTTTATTCATTAACCAATAAAAGCAACATAAAAGTGTTGACTGAGTTTTCTGTCCAGCCTGGTCCCTACAATTGTTAGGTCCCAAAGAAATCATACAGAGTTCTACATTAGTTATAAACTGATTGGCCCATTAGCTCAGGCTTCTTATTAAGTTTTATAACTTATTTTAGCCCATTATTCTTGTCTATGTTAGCCACATGTCTCAGTACCTTTTTCAGTGGGGCATGTCACATCCTGCTTCTTCGGTGTCTGGACAGGACTGGAGGAGGAATGGGCTTCCTCCTTCCCTGAATTCTCCTGTTCTTGTCACCCCGCCTCTACTCCTTGCCTGGTTGTCCAGCCTATACTTCCTGCCTGACTACTGGCCAATCAGTGTTTATTTAAAATATAATTGACAGAATACAGACCATTGTCCCACACTACAGAAGAACTTCCCACACCATCTGGCAGTTTATCAATGAATTGGGTATTGGGCTGGGCTACCTTGTAGTTCTGGTGCTGGGCCTGGGTGGTAGCTAGGTTGGTCAGTCGGCTGGCTTTTCCTCATTGGCACTACCTGGGCCACCTGCCCAGTAGCTGCTGGTCTAGCTCACCCACAGGAGTGGGCAGCAAGGAGCAGGGCCAGTTCTCCTGTTCTCACACCCTTGGGACTAGTTTACCTGTGTTCACACTTCCAGGGCCAGCTCTACTGTTTTCCCAGGCAAGGTGCAAGGCCTGCTCTCTGGATTGCTGCCCCTGGTGAGGGGCAGAGCAAGCTCTTCCGTTGTCATGCCCTTGAGGTCAGCTCTTCTTCTTGTAGCAGGTGGCAAGGGGTGGGGAGGGGATGGCAGGTTTCCTTTACACTTGCTATCCCATGACACATGAGGGAGGGGGCAGAGACACCTCTCCTGCTCTCATGCCCACAGGCCTGGCATCTATGCCCCCACCGCAGCAGCAGCTCCATGGTGCTGCCCAGGTGAGGTGCAGGGCCTGCTCTCCCGAGTGTTGCTGTTGGTGGGAGGTAGTGCTAATTCTTCTGCTCTCATGAACTCAGGGCCAGCTCTTCCACCTGCCATAGGTGATGAGGGATTGGGGAGGGGGAATCATCTCTCTCTTACCTACTCCACTGTGTGGCAGATGAAGGGTGGGGTCAGATCTCCCAAGTCCTTTCATGGTGCCAGATCATCTGCTCCTCTGTAAACAGGGTCAGCTCTATTGTGCTGCCTAGGCTAGTGCTGGGCCCTTAAGCCAGCAAGGGGAAGGTCAGCTCTACTGATCTCATAACCCAGGACCAGCTTTTTCCACCTGGAGCAAGGATGATATCTCTCCCTCACCCACACCGCTGTGACAGACTGTGGGGCTAGCTCTTCTATTCTCTCGGAGTCAGGGCTGGCTCATTGGCACCCCTGAGAGCAGGGAGAGCTCTGCTGTGCTGCCCTTGGGAGGCTCAGGGCCTGCTTTCCAGAGTGGTGCAGTTGGTGAGGGGCAGGGCCAGTTCTCCCTGGTGCTGCAGCCAGTAAGTAGCAGGACCAACTGTGTGCAGTCCTATCCTCACTGCTTTCAGTGGTAAGAGGAGCCCCAGACATCAACACAGACTGGCTGTGGCAGGGGCAAAAGCACAGACATGGCCCCTGACAGCATCCCAGGCCCATTGAACACCATGGCCCTGGGTGACAGGGCAAGCTACTCAGATCTACATGGGTGGCATAGGCTCAACCCTTGGCCACTCACCTGGCCCTAGGTGTGGCACTTAGCAGTGCTATGGGCCATGAACCTCAATACAGACCCTAGCTGTGATTGGACCATGGACATAGACATGGTCCTTGGTAGTAGCTGGGGTTCGGATGTCACCATAGTCCTGGTTGGCAGTGAAGGTCACTTATATCAGTGTGGACCCAACAGCAGTATGGTGCTCAAACTCCCACTTGGTCCCAGGTGTGGGCCAAGATCCCAGGTATCTGCACTTTATGATGACAGGAGCCTCAGACATCAGTTTAGGTTCTGTCTGCTGCAGGGCCACAGGCCCAACCATGGTCCCAGCCATAGCTCAGGCCTGTACAATGCCCTGGCCCCAGTACAATACTTATTTTTAAGGAAGAGAGATGCACAAGGCCATAAAACCCCCACACAGAAAAGCAAAAAATATTTTTAAAACAAATACAATGTTTTGATATTCCTTCAGATGATGCAAGATTTCTATTTTGAGCTCATATTATAGAAAATACATAAAAATTCCGAATCAAAGATGAGATACTAGTGTTTAGAAATCAGTGATATGGGGGCTGAGGGGATGACTCCGTGATTAAAGCCTTTGCTGCTCAAGCATGAGGATCAGACTTCAGATCCCCAGAAACCCATGAAAAGGCCAAGTGGACATGGCAACCTGCATGGACTTCCAGCTTCAGAAGACAGAGAAAGGAAAACCCCCCCAAAGCAAGCTAAGTAGCAGGACTAACCATATCAGTGAGTTCTGGGTTTGATTGAGAGACCATGACTAATTGAATAAGATAGAGGAGCGATCAACGATGATTTCCAACCTCCACGTCAGGCCTCCATGTCAAAATATGCACACACAGACTTGCACTCCCCCTACATTTGCACACACATGGAAAAGAGAAAAAAGAAATTAATTGGTGGTACATTTCTCACAAAATTAAAATCATTATACAATATCAATAAGCTGTACTAAAAGTTAACTCTAAGTGGTAAGCTGATTTGCCACTCCAAATGCAGGAAGTGTACCAAGTGTTATCCTTTAATGTAAAGATGTCTTGTACAGATCCACATGTGACTGCTTGTGACTGAATAAGGCTGACTCTTGAAAAGCCAATGGGAACATTTCTTAGTGTGTATAAGCCAGCTGCTTCCCAATTTCAGCCAATTTTTCTGAAATCTAAACCCTTTCCCCCCTCCTTCCCTGTGGCCCAATTTTAATATATGTTTGGTGGATTAACAGTGTTAATATTGTGAGACAAGATGAAGCAGGCTCTAATCATATGAAATGAGGTTCATTTTATTTACAAGTTAAAATTTTGATTATATGCAGGTATTTGAGGAAAGTAACTTATCAGTAGCATTTAGAAGTGATAGACTGAGTATTTTAACAAGGGATTATTTGGGTACTGGAATATCCAGCCCTCACTCAGACCAAAGTAGTGAGAAAAGTATCCTAATGTCCAGGGTTGGCTCTTCAACAGCCTCAAAATGTGACCTTGGGTAAACCTCTACATACTGGGTAAAATAAGGAGATAATAGGACTCATTCTTCTTCTCATAGCTGTATAAAGGACTGGAGGAAAGATAGAAAAGAACACACATAGTTTAGATGAGACAAAACGTAGAATCCATGTAGGCTCTAGAATTTGGCAAAATCAGGAACTTAAGATAATTTAAAAGTAAGGTATTTGGATCAAACTCATGTGTTATATATGGAAGTTGCAATAGAGTGTGGGTGTCATGAGTGCTCATGACTGGAACACTCATAGAATGGAAAGAGCAAAGAGGAGAACTTGGTTGGATCATTCCGAAGTTGATCCACCTCTTCCCAGGAAATAAGGATTTTAGATGTTTATTAAAATTATAGGTAGGTAGTGAAGACTTAGGGGTACTCTACTCTTTTTCGGGCTCTCAGGGTAAGAGGAAAGTCCCAAATTCCAGGAAGAGTAAATTTCTATGAATGGATATCTAAAAGGAGAGAGCGGGAGGCTGACGATGGACTTAATAAGAATTCTGGTTCTCTCCCAGCAGTGAGAAGGTTCAAGAGTCATCATCAGAAATAATTTCCGTTGCACAAACATAGGTTATATTTCCTCAGTTAATTATGAAACAGAATATTGTAAGCCTACAATATTCTTGGCAGTCTGGTATTTCTGTACTTGGAGCCTGCAATTGGAATTCAATTGTGGAGTTCTAGCAGTGCCTTCTAACATATGCAGATCCTCTAATTCATGGCTATTGGGGTCAGCTTCTGTTTTACTGGAGTCCAACTCCTCATCAGACTTGAGGCCTCTCAAGACTCCCCTGCTAACCTCTGATATGCTCCATAGAGACGCCTATGGTTTTCATTGTAGAGCTACAGTCTATGTGGATCTTTCTGTAATATCACTAAGTCACCCTAGATTCTATAGCTGTTGTTCATCTTCAGATTTTGGTTTAGGCTAATAGCTTGAGGAATCTCTACAAGAAGGGACACACTCAGAAAGATGAACAGTTTTACTGATGTTCTCAGGACTGAACAGCTCCTGTAATGGGAATTTTCAGTGTTAAAAATGGGAACATCCCAGGCAAACCTAGACAAGTTAGTCATGGTAGAAAGGGAAGAAAGAGGAAATACAGGATTCCAAAGGCAGTGTGGAATATTTACACAAAACCAGCCCCTTTACACTAAAAAGATTAACCTACTCTTAGCATATTTCCTATGACCTTAAAAGAAACCCTGGCTCTTTGTTTGCCTTGAGAAATATGTGTCTTAAAACCCTGTAATAAATCCTTTTGTGCTTAAACTAGCTTGAGCAGACTTTCTTGCTGGCAACTGAACTCTACCTGACTCAGTACCACATGTTATATTTACACTGAGGAGATTTCTCTAATGAGCTAAAAATCATTTTAAGAGAACTTGCATCTGGGAGTTGTGGGGACTGTTTTTCCTTAGGTCAGCCATTTTCTTCCCTTCTTTTGATAGCATAGCCAACCTGATTGTCCTTTGGAGAAGACCGCAACCCCAGTCTTAATCTGGGGAGGGATGCCTTTATACACAGGTCCAGATGATCAATCATTTGCCCTTTCAGTCCAGTGTGATGGTTCAGACCCTGGCACATGACCCAACAGGGCTAATGAGGGTCACCACTTGGAAAGTTCACTTCGGCTGCTAGGAAGGAATCTCTATTTCTGCTATCTGGAACTGTGATATAGACAATTTAGACTTTCTTGCTGGTGGGCACAGAATTTCTTGAGAAGAAATTGGAGGCAGAGGACAGAATGAAAGCAACCTTAGACCTGTCATGCTGTTGGAAGTTCTGCGTCTGGTCACGCTGAAAGTGGCTGTGCAGTTATGTAGACCAGTGTTATCTACTCCTTGCTTAAATTAAACGTGAATAGTGTTTCTGTTGCTAGATAATTAAAGTGTAAGGAAGAGTTTAACATCATAGAATTAAACGCAAGCTATATATGCTGGTATACTCCCGTAAACATAGTGCTTAGGAGGCTGAAGCAAAAGAATCATGAGTTTAAGGGCAGCCTGAGCTATACAGTGAGACTCTAAGAAATAAATTTATGAATGCAAAAATTTAGGGTCTTCTTACCATAAAATGATTCAGTTATTTAAGTATATATGTTTCTTTTAATATATGTTGAGTTTTAAGTAATTGATTGGCATATACATGTTTAGCATCATATTTAAAAGGAGAGAAATTTGGTAACGCTCCTCCTTTTAGCTGGGTTCTGCCATTTACTATGATGCTTTAGTCAAGCTGATTAAACCATACATTTCATGTTTCTCATTTGATAAATACAGAGAATAATGGTCATTAATTACCTCAAGTAGTTACTGTGTACAGTGTCAAAATAGGTAGGAGAGCAGTCTAGTACTCAGTGTTGCTCTTACTGATAAGTAACAAAGTATTAATTAGTCTCTTTTCTACCTCATTATAAGTTATTTTAGTTTAAGAACGTGTAGCATCACAAATATGTAAACAAATGTATTAAACAATTAATTATGAAAAATATTCTAAGTAGTTACATTCGTAACAAGGATGATGCTAAAGAACTGTAATGCACAGTTAACACTTTTATATGTTGTCTAGGTCATGTTTAGCTTTTGTCCATTTAAGCATTATTTATTATATTGTTTCTCAAAAAGGAGACATTTACAATAATCAGTTATATATTAATAATTTAGTATATATACACAGATGGAAGTACATTTGAGAGAGGAAGTTTTTAAGAGCATCTTTGTTAGAGTAAATGCTGTAATTGATAATAAATAACCTCATTAACAGTGTGGTTCTCCACTGCTTTTTCTCTCAAAAAGGAAACAAAAGATTAGAATTGAGTCATATATCCAGTGTGAAATATAGGGTATTTCAATTAAGATTCGAGTTGACTTTTTAAAGTGTTGTTCAAGTCAAATGCTACCCCATGTCAATTGCTTCCAGCTGTTGAGCGAGTTTGTAGAGTTGTAGGGCATTGTAACAACACTGTCTGCAACACTTCTTAATTTTCCTTTTAAAACCCAGAAAGTAAATCACAGAATGCATCAGGGTCTATGAAATACGTAAGCAATAAATGAATAATAAAAACAATAAACAAATAATCTTTTTTTCCCTTTCAGATAAATACAGAAAACAGCTAAAATGTGTATCTGAATTTCCCAGGAAATACACAAATTTCCTTTCATATTAATATTATATTTTACTATCTCTTTGAGCAGAGTTTGCATTACTTAGTACAAATGTTGAATTATTTTTATCTGTAGCTATTTTTTAAAGAAATGCCTTGGAAACTCACGAAACCCTAGGATGGTGTCATTACTGCTACTGTCATTTCAACAGCATCTCACCAAGTCCCATCCATAATGAGCGAGCAGGAAAACAGAGGGTCCTTTCAGCTGTCAAGCACAGCTCACACTGCCTGACTTTCGAAATTCCAGTGTCCAAAAGAAAACTAAATGGTATTTTGAAACAAGTGTTCACATATAAAAATTTCTTCCAGAATCCAGTGGTCTCAGGTTGAATTGAAAAAAAAAAAAAAAGAAAGAAAAGCGTCATTGCTGGCCAAGGGCCTTATTCACCATTTTTCATTTCTGTTTGTAATTCCTGTCATCTTTGTTTCTTATGCTTTGGCTAAAAAGGGTGACTCGTATTTATTGGAACTGGGTTTCAATAAACATTATGCATTATGGTGAACCAGAGAGTGATTTATTGATAATTTGTCACTTATATTTATGAAAATGTAGACCCCAGAGCTCCAGAGCTGGTAAATCATATTCTACAGCCCCAATGTGTTGGAGGCTACCCACTCTGCTCCATTAATGCCAAATGCACCCGCTTCATGCTGGCTGCCGGTGCAGCTCAGGCCCCAGTAATCTGCAGAGTTGCTAATACAAAACAAGGAAAGAGAACAACTGTTGGTGATTTAGGTTTTTTTTTTTCAATATGTTTTTAATTTAATTCTCAAGTTGCAGAAATAATAAACTGATAAAATATAATTAGATGTGAGATTACAACATAATGAGGCCAGAGAAGGGGCAAGAATGTAAAGGGAGCAGTAGATTCTGTGGAATTCTTTTTGTAAAAGTTTGTTTATTATGATACAGATGTCTAGAGTTTTCGCACAGTTTCCAGATGCAGACAGCTGTTAGTTCTTTGCTATTAAAGAAACAAAGGTTCAGAGTTCATGTTGATCCACTTGTTCTATATTAGTGATGTCTAAGATGACACTTGACTGAGCGGTGGCCTCCAGTCACAGATGAGGGTGTCAGGATGGACACTTGCCTCTTGCCACTCACTTATCTCTCCTGGCAACCACTGGAGCAGCAAGTTGCCCCACTCTTCCTAACATGTTTATCTCCCATGGTGATGTCAGCAGGACTCAGCAAATCTAATATTCATGCTCAAGCAGATTTGTTGGTGCTCTTTGTTTGTAAGAATAGGCCCTGTATCGCTCTTGCAGCTGCTTCCTCCAGATATGGAGGTAGAACTTTGTGTTTCAAGTTCCTCTCAGACAGGACTCAGGCAATGAACAAAGCAGCTACCTATCTTACATCGATCCACTTTTGTCTTTTCCAAAAGACCTAATTCCATTGTGTTCTTTTCCACAGATGTGACACATCTTTTTCCATTTAGCCAATTCATTTGTATGTAGAATGTTCATACCAGTAAAAAAAAAATGCATTTTTCTTCTTTTACAAAGAATCAATTAAGGGAAAAGTAGGATTTAGAAAATACAAATGAGGAAAAGAATATTATGTAAAGGCAAGGCTTGAGGTCTTAGGTTTAAGAAATCAAGCTGTTGAAAATTGCGTACATGTTCCATATAGAGTTCAATAAAAATCATATGAAGTACTCTATAATATCTTATTTTTTATTGTATGGAAATTAGTTACTATATTTTTTTAATATTCTTTTATTTTCATTTAGTTACTACATTTTAAGTTTCAAATATTACTTATAATTCAGTTGCAAATATATGATGGAGAGGTGGGGAAAACTGTCATAATTAGCTGTGATTCTGGGTTTCTTTCACAGTTTCTCTTTTCTAAGATACAATACAGATTGTGAATGTAAAAACACCAAGTATATGCATCAAGATTATTGTCAGCTTATTAAATTAAAGACATCAGGCTGCTGTTATAGCTCAATGGTAGGGCCTCTTATACATAAGGACCTAGATTCAAACTCTAGTCAAATCCCTAGTAAAACACCCCAAAGATGTGAAACTTTTTTATGTGAATTTAATATGGTTTCCACACTTCCTTATTTATATATGAGTGACACATGTCAAAATTATTTCTAAATGAGTCTTGGTACTATTTTTGTGCATGATGTCATAGCAATTTTAGTGGCATTCTTTGATTAACAGTTCTGCTATACATAATTCCATATAACTTCTCAATTTTGGATAGTGGAATGCCATTCCGCTATAGAAGATTTTTTGAAAATATCTTTTGAGAATCACAGTGTTAAACAATGTGACTGATCCACAAGCAAAAGGCAGAAAGAGACTTAGCTATGAATAGTGTGGGCTTTTGGAACCTCAAAGCCCACCCTTAGTGACTCACCTCCTCCAACATGGAAGTGCCTCCTAATTCTTCTCAAATGGTTTCACCAACTGGGAGCCAAGTATCTAACCATACGAGTCCCAGAGGGGCACATTCTCGTTCCAGTCACAGTAGGTCATAGGATATGCTTAGGGCACAGCTTCTAGCATAAGAGCTCTTGAACTATGAGAGCAGTCAATGAAACAGACTTCTCAGTGTTCTATGTGTTTTTCAAGGAAATACTATGCTCACATCAATTGTCTTTCACCCAGTCTGTAGGCTGTTCCAAGAACTCTATATTTATGATCCAGTATAATTTGTGTCAACAAAAGAACAAAAGTTTTGCCAAGACTATAGGTTGTTCTCCATGAATTGATAGCAAGGCCCCGTTGCTGAAGACAGCACCTACATGACTCACTGAATACAGAGAAATTGAGCTGGTGCCTACACAGTCTGCACTCCTATGTGCGAGTGTCTTTGGTACATGTACTCTGCTAAGTACCAGTGAAGAAATGCAAACACCAACCCAGCCACAGATGCTTCGGTTTGCAATGGTGGCCTGCCTGCAAGATACGCTAGCGCAGTGGTAACGCAAAGCTTGTGGGAGGAATCAACTGATACCTAATTTGACTGAAGGCCCACTCTAAGAGATAGAACTCATAAACTACACTGCTTTAGTGACAAAGAACCTGAGATTAGATAGCTTAGGAAATTAGGATCAAACCAAATACTTCTGTTCTAAAAAAACAAAAAACAAAAAGTAACAATAAAATGACTCCTAATGACATTGCACTAGGCTCATAGAACGGTGACTTGCTCAGCCACCACTGGAGAATCTTCCTCCTCCAGCAGATAGGAATAAATTCAGAGACCCACAACCTAACAATATGCAGAGAGTAGAGACCTTGGTACACTCAGCCCTAAAAGAGATACCTCTATCAAGTCCGTCTGTGCAGGACTCAAGGAACCGTGAGCAAGAGAAGGCAGAAAGAGTATAAGAGCCAGAAGGGATAGATGACACTAGAGAATAAGGCCTTCTAAATCAACAGAATCTATGCACATATTAACTCACAGTGACTGAGGCAGCATGCACAGGGCCTGTATGGATCTGCACCAGATGGGGGTCCTAGACCTGAAAGGAGAAATGGACGCATGCTCTCATCTCTAACCCAGAAGCAATGTGCAATTGATAAGCACTTGCAAATGAAAAATATAAGGGAGTCTCACTGGGGTAACAAATTACTCTTAAGGTCAGGCTGTGTGCACAGCATTAGATGGCCAACAGAAAAAGGAAATCATGGCACTATTGGAAGTTCCTTGCCTCAAAATATGCCAGGGCTTTTCCTTAAAAAATTGTTTTAATCTACTTCCTATCTATCTATCTATCTATCTATCTATCTATCTATCTACCTATCTATGTATCTATCTATCATCTATCTATGTATCTATGTATCTATCTATCTATCATCTACCTATCTATCATCAATCAATCTATCTATCTATCTATCTATCTATCTATCTATCTATCTATCTACCTATCTATCTATCTGTCTACCATGGTTAGTTACATGGATGAAAGTTTTCTGAAAATATGTTAATATCATTAGCCAGTGACTTTAAATAAACCATAGATCAAATTATATTATTTGGCCAATGAGCCCTTAGAAAGGAATGGGCCCTTCCAAAAAGAAAGGGCTTAGTACCATCAAAGGTGAAAGGGCCTATGGATGGGGCCGCATACTAAGAACTTCAGATGTTAAGATCATTCCCAACCAACTGCTATCAAATAAACCAACCAACCAAAATAAAATAAATATTGACAACAGAAACCCAATGACTTAAGTTAAATAAGCCACAATAAACAGACTATAACAAGTTGAATAATCATGGTAGAGGTTCCTGACTTCCATTTAAGAACTTAGTTGTGGTTGATAACTTGGTTTCAGCCATATAAGACCCTGAGCCCAAAATCCAGTCATATCTTACATAAGATACTAATCTAACATATGGAGATAATAAGAGAATATCTCAGTTTGCATAATTTAAAGTGAAGCAATTGAAAATGAGCATGATTATTAACTTGTAAAGGGTTAAATATTTTAAATCTGTTTAATTTTTTAACCATTGCTTCCCCCCACATTATTTTATTTTATTATATACTCATTCTCTGTTTGGTCATTCTAAATCTTTTGTGACTAAGGCTCAAGATCATAGTCAGGCAAATGTGGTAGCTTGAATGTACTTTGGCCCCATGTGCTCATAGGCACTACTGGGGGCTGTGGCTTTGTTGGAGGTAGGTATGACCTTGTTGGAAGAAGTGTGTCACCATGGAGGCAGGCTTTGGGGTCTCATATATGCTCAAGCCACTTCCAGTATCACAGTTCACTTCCTGTTGCCTAAGGATCAAGTTATAGAATTCTCAGCTCCTTCTCCAGCACCATGTCTGCCTGCATGCCACCATACTCCCAACCACCATGCTCCTTGCCTTGATGATAATCTGAAACTGTAAGCCATCAGCCCAATTAAATGTTTTCCTTTATAAGAGTTGCCATGGCCAAGTTGTCTCTTCACAGCAACAGAAACCCTAACTGTGATTGCAAATTATAACTCAAAGTCTACTTGTTAGTCTTTGAATTTGTGCTAGGATCCTAGAAAGACATGTGTAGGCATTAGGACTTTAGCTGGTCTAGGCTTATATGCTGAGAAAGAGTAGGGATGGAAAATTTGTAGACACACTTGTTTGGTGTCAACTCTATGAGGTTAATACCAAGTGTTAGCATCTTATTCTTAAGATGATGTGCTGGTTGATTTTTATGTATGTGGTAGCTATATGAACATTATTTTGGTTTGTCATTAACAAACATGTTGGTTTATTAAGTGATGTGTTTTTATTCCTGATATATTTTGTCACCTCGACTTCCAATATAAAACAAGTGATTAATCAGACCCAATTTTACCTCTAAGTAAAGATTCTGTGAAAGAATAAAAGAAAAAACTGGAGTATAATCAATAAAGTTGAGAATATAAATTATGTGGGATTACAGTACAAATTCAGAGATTGTGTGGCAAAAGGAATCATTTCTTTGCCCAACTAGTGGGGACAAGGCAAGTTCTTTGCTCAATGATAAAGACAGTGGGGTAGTTACAGTTGTGTCATCACAGTGGCTAGAAGGAGAAATCAAGAGTCATATGCAGTTTTCCCTACATTCCACTGAGCTGATGAAGCAAGGGCCACAAACTGAAGAGTATCCCAAGTATCCCTTGGACATCTTATTTGGATATCATCTTTGTCCATCAGAAACCATGAGAGTGAAATATCCCAGAAGGCATCAGTGTGTATGGATGAGATAGAAGCACCAGACACTCTGTACCCTTTGCCCCACAACCAACTTACTGTTGGATGTTTTGGAAGGTCTTAGGTCACAGATGTGATTCTCAAGATTAAGTATCAGGTAAGATCTTAAAATAATGACCTTAGCCTTCTGCATATATGTTACAGTTGTGTAGCCTGGTCTTCTTGTGGGACTCCTAACAGTGGGAGCAGGGACTGTCTCTAACTCTATTGCCTGCTCTTGGGACCCTTTCCTCCTATCAGGTTGCCTTGTTCAGTTTTAATAGACGAGGAGGTGCCTACTATCACTGCAACTTGATATGCCATGGCTGGTTGATATCCGTGGAAGGCCTGCCCTTTTCTGAAGAGAAATGGAAGAGAAGAGGAGGAGTGGATGGGGAGAGGGGAAGTGAGAAGGGGAGAAACTCAGAGGAGAGGAGGGAGGGGAAACTGTGGTCAGGATGTAAAAACAAATAAAATAAATGAATAAATAAAAGTTTCATTAGTGTTCACATGTAGATACATAGTTCTTGCCTTTTAGTGGGATAGGAACTCAATAGAAATATCTATGTCATACAATGAAGAAAAATTGGAAGGCAGGGAAGGTTGTTCAGTTGGTAAAGTGTATGCTGTATAAGCATTACAATCCAAGGTCTGTCTACCAAAGTTGTGTAACAAAGCCAGACATGGCGACACACATTCGCAATCTCAGTTCTGGAAAGGCGAAGATGGGCAGATCTCTGAAACTAGCTGGCCAGTCAACTGAGTTTTACTTAGTGAACCTCAGACTGAAAAGAAATCTTGCCTCAAAAATTAAGATAGATAGTTCCTGAGGAATGATACCCAAGGTTATTCTCTTATCTGTAAACACACACACACACACACACACACACACACACACACACACACACACACACACACACACACCACACACACACAAGGGGAGAGAGAGAGAGAGAGAGAGAGAGAGAGAGAGAGAGAGAGAGAGAGAGAAAGCATGTGTAGGTGTGTTTGTGTAAAGGTCAAATTTCATTAATAAGAATAAAATAAATTGATTTTATCATTATATTGATAAACATCAATACCATGCAACAAAATGGTATCCACAGAGATCATGACTAGTCTAAATTTTGGGTAATGAGTTATTACCTCCTATAGCCTCACCTAGTCTTTCAACTTGTCTTTGATTAACATGTGTTGGAATAACATTTACTTCTAATATCAGAAAACTGAAAGCACATTCTCATTCTCTTCCCTTCCTCCTTCCTTTTCTCCTTCCCTCTCAATCTGCCTCTCATTCTTCCCTTACGATCTTTTCTTTCTTATTGTATCATGAAACTGTGGAGGAGGATCTCAGTGTCAGCTAGGTGTAATGGCTAATGGAAAAAAAAGATATTGTTTGGATCTTAGTAAAAGTTTGGATTTAGAAAGACAAGGGAGAAAGAAAGAGAGGAATGTGTATTCTTGAAAGAGTAGACACCGAAGTGGCCTGTAAGTGGCTTTTTAGCAAGGTTGACTGGTGGACAAGAAGGCTTTGTGTCCTGGATTAGGTTATAGCAGGGGTTGAGGAAGTCTGCAAGTGAGCACTGGGCAGTGTGAATCCTTGTGGGTCTTAAATGATGATTGGATCAGGCAATTCTGGGGAATATTTGGCCAATGGTAAAAAGACTGGATTAGAGACGATGTGAAGATAGAGAATGGAGCCTTGCACTAGCTTGGGCACGAGGAACAGCAGGTGGTACCATACGTAATTTTCTTCCTAAGATTTAAGATGTCACCTTTACTTATTTTTGCTCCTCTGCAACTAAAAAGTAAATTCTTTGCGATCAGTCAGTTCCTTTTTCCTGGGACTTGCGTAGGATGGGTGCTCTATAAATAATTTTCCAGTGAGTAGATGAACGGAAACTTACCTATGAATTTATCAAAAGAAGATCAAATTAGGTACAGAAATGTTTAATTTACAGATGTTTGGAAAAGAAAAAGGAAACTTTCTTCTAGAGTGTCAAATTTGGCGAGATGCAAACATAAAACGAGTTGTCAGCATCTGTCTGTCGGACTCATGAGTACTCCAACTATCAGGGGTCTATCCCTTCCTGCACTGGGTTAAATAGGTGTATGTAACTTTCCTTTCTGGTCCTACCCATCTCTACATGAAATGCTGTGGTCAAGGGTAATAGAGCAACATCCTCATATATTACTTTGGAAAATGAAGGGATTTAGAAAGTTTCCTTGTCTTTAGGAGGCCCAGTTTCATTTGAATCCAGCTTCTTAGAATGTTGTTTTTGATGCCATTTCACATAGCAGAAACTGCTTTAGTTCAAGAGTAACGGATAGGAAGTTACAGTCATAAGGCCTGGAGTAGCATTGTTAAAGGTATATGTCCAAGATCTTGATTCTAATAAAGGATCCATGAACTGTGACCAGTCTCTGGAAGTGTCTTGAAGAAAGATGGCTGAAATATGTTTGTCTTTAGTTGAAAAGCCAATCCATAAAACCATAAGAGTTCCTAAAACCTTAAGCATTTCATGACTGGCTAGGAACAGACACTCCAGCATCCTTGTCTCAGAGCCTGGGATGTTAAAAAACCATCAAGGTCCTTGAGTAAACTGATATTTTCACCTCATAAAAATACCTTTGCATGTTCACCTGAGAAGGAAAAAGTGACATTTTTTTTCCTTGTGGCTCTCATGAAGAATCCCAGTACCCTTTTCAAATGGAAGAAATGGCAAAATCTTTACTTCCAGATGCTTGGGGATGGAAGGGAGGAAATTAGCCTCGATTCCTTCAACAGTGTATCTTTTTCAAAAAGTATAAAATTCTATGTATAACCGTGTGTACATACAGACAGATATGTCTGCATTCTTTACTAACTCTCAAGTCTTCCTCATGTTCTCTGATTGCCATTCTTCTTTCAGATTCTACAAATGTAAACACACCAACAGGGGTTTGATGGCTTTTGGATAGCAGGTAACTATCCTGAGCTTCTTATGGGTCAGTTTTCTTTCACTCCTGAACATTGTAAACGATGTCCACTTTTGAAGAATGTATATGGGACATGCCTATTTGGTCTCTGTGGTGATTCTAAAAGCCTTTCCATTTGGTGTGCTGATCTTTCTGTTACACTGAGATGAATATTGGAAACCTAAATTCTGAGGTTAGCACTGAATATTTTAAGCATTTATAGTTCCTCGGCTGTGTAGTGGTGTCCGTTTGTTTTCCATTGCTCTTGACGTCTCAGATGCTAAGTGCCCAGTGACAGCCCGTAGAGGTTTCTCCATAATCCACCTTTATCCATTAACAGACACTCAATCACTAAAGTGCTTACTAGACTAAACATATTTATCCAACCAAATCACACTTTACAATGCTAATCTGCCAATCAGACTCCAGCTATTAACAAGGAACTGCTTTAAGGGGATTTTGGTGTTTGTGCTGTGAAGAGCCTGCCTACCTCCAACAAACCACTAACCCAAATTAACATAGCTGTATCCCCATAAAAGAAACCAGATATCCTGTTGTGAAAATAGAGAGCGTGGTGGGACAGGCCTCCTTTGATGGCTAACAGTGTGGCAGACAAGGCTTCAGACTTCAAATCTGGCTACCACAAAGTCATTAGGAACCTCCAGCATCAGGCTTTTGATAACTTTAAAAGCAAAATAAAAATGTAGTGTTGGGTAACTCAGTAAGTCGTCAACTTACCCAGTTACTATTATAACTGCAATAAGTACTGTAATTGTTGGATAAGACTCCTTAATTCTAATTGCTCCTTCAACCAAGATCATGTTGTAAAAGCGCTTGCATTAGCCAAAACTCAAATCCAAGACACACAAATGTGGTAGTAATAATAATTCTTTTTATTGGCCTGGCAGAGAGGAAGAGAACAAAGCTTTAAAAACTTCAAAGTTCTGACCAGGAAAAAAAAATCAGAATTGGAGAAACTCATAGACTCTTTGCCCCTTTATGAGACCGATATTTACTGAGTGCCATCGCAACTAGTTAAAGTACTGGCATGTTTTTCTTGTTGCCTGTGAGAAAGTTACCCATCCATGCTGCTGGACTAATTTAAGATTTCTGTCACAAACTACATAAGGCACAGCCCTGTACGTCTTCACTGTGAACGCCTAAGTGCTTCAGACTTACTGGTATTATATCCCCTTTAAATAACAAGATTTTAAGGTGGTTTTGACACTTGGTGGAGTTGGAGGGAACTTTTCTCCCACTTAGCTAGCAGCAGAAGAAAAGTAGAATTTACCCAGGTTTAAACTACAGACACAAGGTAAATAGTAATTCATAAAATAATAGGCCATTATGTTGTTCAGAAAAATCCCGCTACTGTATCTCAGTTCCACACTTGTGGTACTAAAATGAAATATGAATTTCCAGTCTTCACTGTTTATCAAAAATAATGAGCACTTTCTTATTTTAGCAGACTTTATAGGCACTTCTGGGGAAAATATTATGTGCAGCTAAAACAGGTTTATTTTGGAGGTCACTTTTCACTCTGAAATAATTTCCAAAGAGAATAAACCGTGGCCTGTGCATTTCCCCAAGGACTGGCTGAATAACAATGTCAAGCCAAACTAGAACGCTGTCATGCAACAAAGTGACATAGTTTGCTAGAGATATTTTAGGGGCACGGGTATATTCCTGACGCAGGAGTAATAAATTAAGGTTCTTGCTGGAGTTAGATTTAAGCTTTATTTACTATCATCATCTCTCAATGTAACGAGCTGGGAAAGAGGCACAAGATGAAGCAGGGCATAGCTGGAGGCTCGATGCTTTTTTTCTGGAAAACGTGTGAAACAAGTCTTAATGGCCTACTCAGTGAAAGCACAAAACATGAGTGTTGTGTACGTTTGGTGACGTGCCAGTTTTTCACAATTTGCATTGGTAACAGAAACAAGTTTGTAAATATATATATACACATATGTATATAATTTATATCAGTGCACAGGAAATAATGATCACGTGAAATTACGTGTACTGTCTGTGAAAAACTGAAATTGAGATATGAAAAATGATAAAGATTATGTTTCACAGACAAGCAAGGAATAGTGAAAATATTCAGCAAAATCATAGTGGATAACAATGTTATAAAGCTTAAACTTTGCTATAAAATTAATTTTTAAGAATATTTTTTCCAATTACAGAGAACAAAATTTATAATTATAATCACACACACACACTACTGGCCTCTAACTAATGCATGCTGGATTTTGAAATTGCATTTTTCTAGCAATGGTTTGTATCACTTAATGGAATCCTGGATAATATAGTTAGTAAATAATGTTTATTGATGTGGGTGGTAGAGAGGAAATATACTTCACCTTAAAAGTGTGCTTCATATGAAATTATAAGATTTTATAAATTTCTTTGCAAGAAGTAGATAAATCTGGGAGGCAGAGAAGTAAAAGAAAGAGAGGAGACAGGCAGAGAAAGTTTCCAACACGGGATGGTAGATTGCCGTCCACAGAGCCTGCCATTCGTTTCTTAATACTTTAGTTCCTAGTATTGTCCAAGGAGGAGAATTCTTGCCAATGTTTGCTTACTAGATGGAAAGGAAGTTAACAATAGATTTAGAGGGAAAGAGACCCATAGGCTGTGGACGTAGATTTCTCCCCTAAGCCATGGAATAAAAACCACAGGGCATAAAGTGGGTCAGGACTCTGATTCAGAATCAGCTTGGCCTTAAAGCTTTAACTCCAAAGAAAGGCAGAGAAAAAGGTACAATAGAAAAAGCTAAATTTAGTTTACATACAAGTAACACCAAATAGACCTGGGCAGGTTGTATTTTGTATATTTAGGCATGTGTGTGAGAGAGCATGTGTGCGTGTGTATGCACAAAAAGGCACATACACACACCCACACAGTTAGAAAAAAGAAAGCATGACATTGAGAGGTAGCAAACAAGTTATATGGGAGAGATTGAAAGGAGGAAAGGGAAAAGGGGATGATGTAATATTTAATTAATGAAAAAGCTAATTTTAAATTAAATCAATTTAAAAATACAAAGCTTTTCCCTGGTGTTTCTTTGTAGTATAGAAAGCAAGGCTACTTGCCATCAGGCTGGGTTTACTTCACTCCCTAGCTGGTGTAGGAGTTTCTCCTGCATCATTCTTGACATGGATCTAATGAGAAAATGATTTGTGATTGAGAAAGAAGATTCAGATGTAAGACCTTTGTTTCAGCATCTCATATGCCAGATGGTAAACGGGTACCTTAGAAGATGTTCAGGACCAAGACACAAGTCAGCTATGGAAAAGGAGACCATTGTGGGTTTGCATTTAGCTTCAGCTGTTGCATGTATCCAGGTACAGCATTATCAGCGCCAAAATCCTCCTTCTACCTTTCAGATGGAAGCATCTATACTTAAAAAACATGTTAAGCATTTTTCTGTTCCTTTTGTGCATCTTTATCTTTCTCTTCTGATGCTACTTCAAACCTAGATTCTGTGAGTTACATCACTTGTTGCTTCTAGTTCCTGAGATTTCACAGTACAAAAAATGTTTTAACCTTAATTTTCAAAGCTGAATGTAGGAGATTCGACGAGTTTTCAGAAAGCTTAAAGATCTGAAGAACAAGGGTGTGATGGTCAGTCGTGGTTGTCTGATGATGGGAGTTAGAGAGAAATCTCTGAACATGTCTCTAAGGGATTTTATAGAGTATGTTATCTGAGTTGGGACGATTCAGCCTGAGTCCTGCACCAAATACACAAAAGAAAGCTAGCAAGAAGTGTTCACCACTCTCTGCTGCCTGACTCGATGCAACCTGACCTTCTCCACCTGCTGCCATGCTTCCCTTGCCAAGATAGAATGAATCCCTTTTGACTGGAAGCTTGTGGAAACCCTTCCTACCTTAAGTTGCCACTTGTCAGTTATTTGCCCCAGGAATGAGGGAAGTAACCAACAGAATGCATTTCCATAGACTGGAGAGTGGGAAGGAAGAAAGAAGAGCAGTGTTTTCAGAATAGACCTTGGTAGATCTTGAGAAGAGATGCCCTATGCTCAGATGTAGTTAGAGCCATGGGGATTTGGTAAAACAGAAACTAGATTTATAGACTCTGAACACAGGGAATTCATTGTAGGGACCCTAGAGGAAGGCAGGCTGCGGAGTAGGCTTGGTAAAACCATATACATACATACATACATATATATACGTATATATATGTATATATAAATGTATAAAACCATATAGAACCACAGACATTACAAAGGATAGGCTGACTAGCATGGCATGGATGGCGAAGTGATCCAGCTCGTGCTGAAGAGACCATCTAAACAGGAATGAGTGCTACATTTGCATTTGATCTGAGTGGACTGAAGACTGAGGACCAGATAGTTAGAACAATGGGCACCGTGCAGGAGGCCTCCCTCAGGGGATATCTGGTAACAAAGACCAGATGGCCTCTGCTTTCCAGGTCTTGGCAGCATGAGTACTCACGTAGTCTCTAGCCCTGAACACAATGGGTGTTCACAACTGGCTGAGATACTTGGTTTGTGATTCACAGGTAGAGTGAGGCAGCAAAATCCAAGCTGGGCTGACTTATTGTCAACTGTGGATCTGTAGAGTACAGCTTATGCCATCTATAGCTCACTGGGGTTTCTAACACCGTAGAAATAGTACATCTGCACAAGCTAAGAAAAACATTCACCCTACAGCCTTCTCAATCTGAGATATGCGAAAGCAAATCCACCTCACTGTGTATGTTCTCTGGGGCACAAAAATCTGACCTATAGATGAGTATTTTCTACTGGCTCAGAGGCCATTAGATAACAACAGGCCTCATCTGAGGTTGGAAACACAGAAGGAAAGGTGATTTTACTTTTACCCACTTAATTTTCATATTAAAATTTTATTTTAAACAAACCACCAAACCAACCAAGTTTCCCCCATTATGACTCATCCTCAACAACGAAATGTCCAGGGTGACTTGTTTTTTTTTTTTTTTTTTTTGCTTTTTGTTTTTTCTTTTTCTTTTATGGGTTGGTTTTATTTTAACATCACCCAAGCAGCTCCAATGACGCACGCAGTTACGGAAATCTTGGATAGGGAGCAAAGCCTAGTAACTCACAAATTATGTTAATCCAACAACAGGCCATTCAGTGTCGTTCAGTGACTGGGAAATTATGTTACGATCAAATAAACTGTGGCTTTGGTTCAAAAGGCATTCTCGGGCAGCAATAGTTCCTCCCAGTTACCTAGATATTATCTTTTCCTGGAAGAACCTAATATACCTCTAATCCTCAAATTGGGTGTTGTCTTTCTGAAAGGAGGAAAATATATTCCACAACTATCAGTTACTTTGACTTGCTGTAATAACAAGTAAAGAATTTTTAAAATTTTCTTTTGTTAGTGTAGAGATATTTTGAAGAGACCCTGCTAATGCATGGTAGAAAAATTATCTGTATTTCATAAAATATTTTGTTTCTCTTTTGAGATAGGGTCTTGTGTAGCATGGGCTGGCCTTGGAGTTGTTCTGTGTTGAAGGATGACCTTGAACCTGGTCCTTCTGTCTCCACTTCCTAATTGCTGGGGCTATAGGAGAAACTACCACATCTGCCTTCTCTTACAAGTACTTGCAGTGACATTTGAGTTTATGAAATAGACTGTGCCATTACAAAAGATTTGCTGTTTTCATTTTTATCATCTATTACAACTCAGTGCATTAAAATTAATACAATTGAAAATACAGTTTCTTAGGTTAACCATGCTTCAAGCTTGTGTTTGTTTAACGAAGATACTCATTCCAACATTCCGTGGAGTTCTATTGGACACATTGACCGAGAACTTTGACAATTTATCACGAGGGGTGAAAATCTAAATTATTCTGGCATGATTCCATTATTTCTATTAAACTGTAACTTTTCTATAGTAAGTTTGTGTCAGCAACATTGTGACTATAAAAAGGATATTTTTGCATTTAATGTGTTTAAGGTATCATATACTTTAAGATGATTTTCATGTTCTAGTCTATACACTCGTGATTTCAGAATCATTGAGAGTTTACTGATTTTCTAGCAAGTGATGGCTTTTAAAAATGTTTTATCTGTCATATATAAAATTTGTAAAGATGTACTCATAAGCAGTTTGGGGGCCCAAACTTACTTGACATTTTCATATTGAGTCAGGAAGAGAACTAATTGGTTTAAAAACATTAATCTTCATGAGTGTTCTCTCTAGTTTTTCCTGGGCTGATTTTTGAAATCCAGCTTTACTGCCAGTTTGTGGAATAACTGCTCACACTGAGGAAGTGAGTCAGTGCATCTAAGGAATGGAAGGATTACATTCCCAGACCATCTCTGTCTGTCATGTTCTAACATGTGTAACAAAGCAGTGAAACCAAGTGGTTGTTACTGGAGAACCAGAATGGATTCTGCGACCCAAAATCTCTTTTTGAAGTTGGACTAATGAAAACAAAAGTTACTATGTCACAAGACAATAACTATTTGGTTGATATGGCAATTACTCTCATCTGATTACTGTACATTATATATGTGTGTTGCAATAACACACTGTAAGTTATAATATGCCAATTGTGAAAATAGAATTTAGCTTTAGAGAATTTATACTTAAGATTATTAATGTTATTTACCCATTTATGTCAGTAGATGCTTTTTTACTTACAAACTTGTCTGGTATCAGTTCTCAAGTCAGACTTTTAAAGATGAAATATTTTATTGTTCTATTTCCAGAATAATGACATTTGCTCCTTGTTTTTAAAAATTAAATGCAGGTTCATCATTTTGAAACTTAAAATCATATATTTGACATGGTTAGGAGTTTGTAGATTGGTATCATGGTTTGAACAGTTGCTCCACGCAAATGAGAGTCTACTTACATTTTCCTAGATATTCATTGTCTTTCAAAACACATTTTCTAGGGCCTCCCTGTTCTACAGCCCAGAAACTAAATGATTATTTGGCCAAATAGAGTCAAGCTTTCTCTGAAATACAGAATTTATATTAACAAAGGAAAGCAGGATTCACTGTGTTTATGTTCTTGGTTTATTGATGTAGAGTGAAATGATTCTAATTTAGTTTTTAGTAGCAGTTTTAATATTTTACTACAGTTATAATATGTATTACAGTTGGTAACTATTGCACTGAAATTTTAGATTTTTGTATTGAGTACTCAAAAACACCATAAGCTGGGTGTATTTGTGCATGCCAATAGTTCCAGAACTCAAGATACTGAGGCACAGGGATTGCTGATAGTTTGAAGCTAAGCCAGAGTTACATGGTAAGACACTGTCTCAACACACACAAAACAGGGAACAAAAAAGTAATTACTGGAAGGTAATTAATTTAGATTTGGTTTTGAAATATACTTAAAAGTTTTGATAATAAATCTTAAAATCTCTTAAATATTAACACATGATATAGCCTATTCTCTGGAAATTTGTAGTGGTGTTTTCACAACTGAAAAATACACACTCTTATTGAGGAGCTAGACCGTGATTTTATTTCCTAAACTAATGCTTTCATGCATAGTGATTTTAATGGTTAAAGAACTGCCTGAAGTCAGACATTTGTGGAAGATATAATGTAAAGTTTATTTATTTGAATTTTCACTGGTCTCAGAAATGGCTATTACTTGGTTAATCATTCCTATTTCTCTGTTTGACTCTTAAGAATAAAACAAAATGCATATTTACCAGTCACACAAACCAGTGTATATCGTATATATCCATTCCCCGGTTACTGTACATACATTATCTTATTTAACTCTCACATGAACTTCACTGTTACTAAGGCACTTAAAAAACAACAAGACTGAGGTAAAGTTATAATTTACTCAAGGGAAGTCAATGGCAAGAAATCAACCCAGAGAGTCTGATTCTACAGCCCTTTCTGCTGATCATTACATAACTGATGTTACAAGGAAGGGTATAGACTCAAGGATGCTACACAAGGAAGGATATAAACTCAACAATAGCTTGTTTGAAAAAGGGCAAAAGGAACATGGGTTACAATTGAGTCCAACTTCAAATAAAAATAATATCCTTTTTTGTTATTATTATTATTGTTAAAACAGACTCAGCAAAGGAATATCTATCAGCTACCAGAAGTGAGCAAGAATGAGAAGAAGGTAGGTGAAGGTCTGTTAGGAGTACCTACATATAACTGTTAGATGCCTATTAGCTTGTCATTTGGGCCCAGAAATCACTTTGTGTCCATGGTGCCTTTCTTTTTATAGTAGAACCTTCAAAAAGCAAGAATATTTTACTCTGTTGCATAAGGCTTATACTTTCCGGCATGTGGGAGGTCAGTGATGTCTGGAAAGCCAGTTACTGTTCATGAGATTTACTTGAATGGTTTTGAAGAGGACTTTTATTTGTACATGCAGAATATTTCAGAGGTTGACTTTACTTAGTGATAGCCTTAGAGAATTTGTGATGTCATCAGGGTGCACAGTGACATCTTCAGCCAGGGGCTGTTGTGACAAACACAATAGAACTTTTAAGAATTGTGTGACAATTCAGTAAGACAAGGACAATACTTTTGAAAGGAAAACTATGGCTGCTATTGGTAAATTTGGGCCTGTGATTCAGCAATCTACTACACATTGACAGAGGCAGCTTAAGTCCAGGCTAATTGCTCAATAGATAAAGATGGAAAGTGGAGTACAACTCCTGCGGAGGTCTACAGCTAATGCGTGGATGGTGACCATTCACTCGTATGATGACTAGCGGTGCTGTCCTCTGACAAGTGAGCTCTACAACAATTGGGACTGCAACAACTGGGAGAGCTGTCTTCACATTTTTAACTCGTGAGGAGGGAGATCAGAAGAGTAAAGAGAAGTGGACTAATGTTAGTAGAAATAGAAACTAGCAGTCTTATAGGAGGTAAGAGAGATTGATGGAATTCAAGGAAACATGGAAATAGAATTCAGTATGGAGCATGGATCTATTGACATTGATAGCTTTTATTATGCTCCAGTAAGTGCAGAAAAGAAGTTTTTAAACTTCAATAATTGTGTGCCTATTGTATGTATCAATAGATGCAATGCTTTACAAATGCTTAAAGTTTTTCAAGTCTCTCCAGTTTTCTCATGAGACTCTCATTGCAGCTGGAATAAAGGAATATTGTAAACAATCATTTTAGGAAAACTGGCGGACTGATTTTTTGAGGAGGTGATGAGCAAATGTGCAAATCCATATGGAGGCAAAAGTCATTCAGCAGTAGCAAGGGAGGAGTATGAGAGGCAGTGTATTTAAATGGTAGACAATTAAACATGATGAGGTTTACAGTTTAAGGCAGAGTCCCTGGTGGGAACAGAGTCAAGGCCAGATCTTCATAGTGGTTGAGTTTGTGGGAGAAAATGAGGAAAAGAGAAGGTTCTTTTAGGCAGAAGAAGGAGGAATGGAGTCTTGGGAAACCAACATCTGTGACGCTCACAGAGTAGGACAGTAGAGAGGAGAGGGTGCAAGGTGGAATGAGGTGAGGTTTACCTGGTGATGATAGTAAAGCTGATGTGTGCGCTGTGCATAAGTTTCTTCAGGGACCAAGGGCACTACCAATGCAAGGGACACTTAAAGAATCAAAAGGGCCACTTTTCATTCAACTTCCCTTAATGTTTTCTCTACCAAAAGGCAATTGAGTCTTACTAGTTCATGATTCATGTTTAAGAGAAACATTATTCTGAAATTTGTACTCTAGTTCAGAAGTTTCTCAGGGGGTTAAAATTTTAGGGTAGTTCCAAATTTCTTCCAGAATTTTCCTCTTTATTATAGTTTGCATAAATACTAATTCATCCTAGAAATGACTTATGGGAAGAGGGCCTCTCCCCCCATCCCCCTGCACCATACAGCACAGCATTCCAGGAAAACCTCATTTCTGCTGATGAATGGCTATTGGCATACAAAGATCTGGCATGAGGCTGAGAAGAAGGGATGCAGCTGACATGAGAAAAGCTTGAGAAGGAAACCATAATCCCCCCTCAAATTTGCTGCTTATTAGAGGAGCTAAAATGATTAAGCAGCTGGAGATTTTGATGTATGAGGAAAGATTAAGAGAATTACATGTGCCGAGGTTGGCTGAGGAGCTAAGGAGTATGCACGCATTGAGTATGCGGTGGGCAGCAGGGTGGCTGATAATCATTTGCAGATAATTGAAGGTTTAAGTCCCAAAGAGAGGGATTGTGAAGGTGGTCTTTAGTGGATTATCTAAGGGTAATGAATGAACTGAAGGAAAATGTTTCATCAGGAAGACTTTCATAATTAGGAAGATTTAAGGGCAATTCCCAAGAGAAGTGATGAAATTCCCATCTCTTGAGTCACTTAGGGGAGGCCCATAAAGTTTTGGGAGTGTGTAAGTGTTCCCCCTTGGTGGGGGAACAGATTTGGTCATCAAGACCATCCCTTGTCCTGATGTTTTATGGCTTTGATTTCCAAGATGAATCAATTGGTAAACAAGAATTTGGAAACTCCCCAGGAATCGCATCTATCTTATCTCACTGATTATTTTCAAGTAATAAAGACTTGTGTTCCCATCCCTTCCCCTCCTGATTTCCACACGTTGTCCCTGACGTTATCATTTCTTAAGGTACATTCTGGTCCGTAGGTGGAGGAATCAATGACTAAAAGGATAAGCAGCATGTGTTCCAGCAAATGGCAGGATCAAGGAACATTCCTTTTACCGAAAGCTCTTTTCCAAAGGTGACTGATGTGTTATGGGGGTGTAATGGCGGCTCAGTGTTCCCCAGTGCTTAGACCATGTCGCTTCACATGAAATGGGTCAAGACTAAAAACAAGTCTAATGCTCACAGAATAAGTAAGGAAGTCCATGACCTCATAATTTCCTGCCCCCCAGGCTCATAGCTTCTAATGTTTTTCCCTGGAGAAGAAAAAAATTAAATGATTCTTATATAAGATTTATGTACATGTTTTCCTTCCCAGTGTTGTTAATACAAATAATTAGAATTAATCTGAAATCATCAATGATAGATTAAGAAATTTTATTATCTTCTTCATTAGATAAAAATTATGACTTTTAAAACTATGTAATGACATAAAACACACGACGATGTTGGAAAAGAAGACACGCACATCTGACAGTTTCCTAAACAACTTAGGTAAGTCGTTACCCAGAAAAAGATAGGTATTTATTTTATTTACCTTTCTATCTTTGAGTATTCATTTATATCTGTGCAAGTAATATGAGCTACTGGCCATATCTGAGCATCCTTTACCTTTAAGGTACAAATTATTGTATTTGGATATGAGTATTTTGCATTAAGTAATAGTTCACATAAAAAGAGCACAAAGTGAACTTTTCTACATAAAACTTAGATGCAGTTATGTCATTTAGAGAGTGAGTGTGATCCCTTATGATCCTCCCTCTCTCTCTCTCTGTCTGTCTCTCTCTTTCTCTCTCTCTCTCTCTCTTTCTCCTCCTTCCCCTCTCCCTCCCACTTATTCTGATAGTGTCTCACTATGTAGCCCCAGTTGACCTGGAACTTGCAATATAGACCATGTTGGCCTTGAATGAAGATTTGCCTGCCTCTTCTCTCTGAGTGCTGGGATGAAAGGGGAGCTACCATATCTGGTCCTTTAATTTTTTCTCCCCCCTACAATTTTTATAAACAGAAATTGGATGGATGTTGAAGATGGATTTGTGTTCACACTTCATAGGCTAATATCAAAGTGCTTTAGCATGTTAAATCATTTTATGGTGAGAGTTCCACTGGCATATAGTATTAGATACTTTAAACAACACCAGAGAAACTTTAACACAGCAGGGTGAAGTTCTGACTCTTCAAGACAGGACTATTAGATTGCATTCGATAGTAAATCAACAGAGGGATTGCTATGAAACCCCCATTACCTTTAGAAGTAAATTTTGATTATGGTCCTTATTATTTTTCATTATCAAAAACTATCAAGATTATGATAAATAACAATAATAATGATAAGAAAAATTATAAAATGAAAAGCAATTGCACATATGAAAAAAGTTAATGAGTCAATCACTAATTAAAAATGTCAAACTCATCTCTAAATATTTGTCATGTTCATATGATGAACCTCTATTCTCCTAGGGTCTGGAGCATTATTAATGTATAAAAACAGTAAAAAAAATGATTGTTTCTGGAAAGTTTTCATTTCAGTAATTGTTAAATATTCTACAATGTAATATGTTTTTCTTATGCACTTAGTAAGGAAATGTCCTTGCTCAGCCCAGACGGAATTCAGGCAGTCAGAAAACAGAGTCAGTTCCTCCATGTTTCTGGCTCAAGGTGTTGCCATGGAGAAATGTCAATAAACTGTGCATCATCACTTGCCTTTGGTTGACCTAAGGATCACTGTTTTTGCTGGGCATATTACTGAAGTGATAAATGTTGATTTGATACCTTTCTGAAACAATGCAAGTAATTATCACTTTTATTGAGCATCTATTGCTTGATTTTTCTATCATTTCCACATCAATTTAAGATTCCTCATCAATTGCTTAAAAACACACACACACACACTCTCTCTCTATTTTACTAGTCTACCCTTCTACTTTTCATATGAAGGAACAGACTTATGAGTTTAATACTTAATAAAAGTTAATAGGCTATTAACTTTTAATAAATGTTTTAATAAGTTAATATGCAATATGAAAAACTGTTTTAGACAGGATTGAGACCAAATAGTCTCAACTCCCAAGTATGACTTAGTACACACTACATCGTCTCAAATACAGCTGGACTTTCCCCTACTTCTCTGACTCAAGTGTGTATATAAGGGAAGACTCTTCATGTTGGATACCATCGAAGGTGTACATACATTCAAGGATGGCAGAGGCAGTCACGTGCAACTGACTGGCAGCTAGTCCCACTCTGACAAGTTCATTATCTAACGAACATTCCATGTCTTTCTGCCTAGGCGTGCACCTCCTCACCACTCTTATTACTTTTTTCCTTCATGCCATAGACTTTAAAAATTATTTAGTCTGCATCAGCAGGTATGTTTCTCTTTTCTTTCTTCTGACCCATACAGCCCATAGGCTCTGGTACAAAGAGTAAAGCTCTCTATGCTTTTAATGAAAGACAAGTCTTTTTTCTGGAAATGGTTCTGGTACCAATCCTTACATCAGTCGATCTGTTTCTTCTCTCCATTATACACTTTTGAGTCTATAATTGAGGTTTTGATAATTCACTATTGATTATCAAATAATTTCATTCTGTTTTGCTTTCTTGCTTATGTAAGTTAAATTCTGGCATTTAAACTTTTGATATTTAATTTGTCATAGTTTTTGCACTCATTTTGATTTTTTTTTTCAAGACAGGGTTTCTCTGTGGCTTTGGAGCCTGTCCTAGAACTAGGTCTTTTAGACTAGGTTGGTCTTGAACTCACAGAGATCCACCTGCCTCTGCCTCCCGAGTGCTGGGATTAAAGGCATGCGCCACCACCGCCTGGCCTCATTTTGATTTTTTAAAAAGTTATTTCATCTCTGAATGTGGTGGCTTAAGGGGGTGGACGGAGAAGCCATCAACAATGATACCAGGACCTATCTCCTCTGCATGTATTATCTTTTTGGGAACCGAGTCTTTTTGGATGCACACCCTCCTAGGCCGGGAGGGAGGGTTGTGGGTCTTGGACTTCCAACAGGGCAGGGCACCATGCCCTCTTTTAAGGAAGAAGGGGGAGGGAGGAGGGGTGGGGGTAGTGGGAGGGGGCCGTGAGAAGGGGAAGAAATGTAAAAAAAATAAATATAATAAAAAAATAAAAATAGAAAAAAAAGTTATTTCATCAAATTATTATGTATCTCATTTCTTGTGTCTTTTGGCACTCCTGTGATTATTTTTTTCAGTTAAGACAAGTATCTTAACTGTCTAATTATATTCCTGGTCTTGTTCTTGTGTAGCCCTAACAGAGGATCATCTTGGCACAGGTCTTAGCAGTTTTTCCCCAGTGGATATAATTTAAATTTTTTTTACCCTTTCCTTTGCAAAGTTAAACTGAAATGCTATTTTTATTATATTCATATCATTTTAAGTCATTTTAGCTAGATAATAATAGGAGTGCTGCCCTTAATTTAATTATTAGGGTATCTAAAAGTGCTTGTTGACCAACAAAATGGGAGTCTGATTAGTTTGAAAGTCTGTATCTTTTGCAATATCTTAGAGATTGTTGGGAAAATTGCACAGTTCTGAAAAATATCTGCATAATTTAGCACAGACTATTTGTACAACTCCAAACAACAAAATCTAAACTGCTCAGCGATTTTGTGAATTTTTAGAAATTATTTTTCCAAGAAAAGTGGCCTCTTAATTGATGTAAATGTGGGAATCACAGCAGCAGACAGATTGCTGTAGCATATTTTTACATGGCTCTGGGTATTGGGTTATTCAGGGTTCAGGAGAGTAGCAGAGGAGAGTCAGTGTGAGTGGTTTGGTAAAATATCTATTGCATCCATCATTAAAAATTAGAAATGTTCTTGTATATTATTTGGATAGTAAAGGAGCATTCTTATGAAGACACTGAAGATAAATTTTCAGAAGGATTGAGATAACAGATTAAGTTAGATGAAGGCAAACTACACAGGGTGAAGAAAGACCTGAAGGGAAGTTTGAAGTCCAAACGTGAGACATTTAAGGACTTAGTTTCCTATCTGGGAATCATGTATTTAGATGAAGAAAACAGAGGGTTTTGGAACTAATAGGTTGAGATAAAATACTTCTTGACTCTCCGTACCCAGTAGTTGCAGCTTATGAGATGAACAGTAGGCTGGAAGCCCAGCTGCACTCACGTGGTAGTTGGGTCACCTCCAGCAACCACTGGTGCACAGGATCTCCTCACTGTGCTGTGGATTAGCTCTGGCAGACCTTTGGCATTTTCATCATTTTGGCAGAGAGGACCTTTCTCTAAGTGCTCTCTGCTAGCTTCTGAGACTCTGTATCTCCGTGGCAGCACTCCACCAAGCCATTAAAACCATCACATTTGACCCTGTTAGTGTTGCAACAGTCTTGGAAGCACTGAAGCTTCACCCAGGTGGGATTTGCTTCCCTAAGGAGAAGTCATAGAAAGTCTAGTGTTCCTCTTCTTTTTTTCTTGTTTTCATTTACCAAATGTAGGAATAGAAAAACCAAAGAATAAAGTGTCATGAGCATTGACTTGTAAAGCATGAGAAGTAATTCGCTTTGTGTTCTTTCACTCAGAATCAAAGAAAATCACAAAATTTTGGAATTGTATAGTTAGTTCAACATCCATATATCCACATGATCTTCTTTAATACAGTTCCAGGCATCTTGTCATTCAAAGAAATTAATCATTTTATTAATGGGAACCTTAATTGCTTCTTTATCCTCCTCCTCCTCCTCCTCTGTGGTACTGGGAATTAAAAATAGAACCTCATGTTTGTGCTTTACCCTGAAGTACAGGGTATAATATAAATATAATATAATATATTATAATATTTATTATACTATAATAATAAATATAAAAATATAACATTACATATAATGTTATATTTCTTCCCAAAAGATAAATATATTTGTGTTTTGGGAAGAAGTATTGTTCAAGGAGAGAACAGATACTTTCAAATCAAATAACTCTATTTAAAATTTGGATTTCATATTTAAAAACCATATTGCATTTGGGCTAGGAATTTAGCTTTTTAAGCCCTCAGTTTCAGCAGACCCACTGTCCCCATAGTTCTTTTCCTCTGCCCCCTTGAGTCTTTCATTCTAGCTTTTTCCATTCCTTTGTCATTCTCCCAAACCCTGAGAACTCCTCTCCACCAAGGAGCAACTGAGAAAATACTCAGTCTTTGTTTATTTCTTTGTAACTCCTGATGGACTGCAGAATAACTCTCTCCCAGGGACCCCACAGCCACCATGCTAGGCTAAGACCTATATTTGTGAACTGCAAACAGGAATGGAACATGCACTCAACAGAGACAAGACAAGATACCTACATCTTGAACACCGTAACTCCAGATGCATAGTGCCAATGCAAATCCACAAACATGGACAACCAAGACATCCTACTGTGCCAGGCATTGAGAAAAACAATTTAGCTGAAGCTCTAGACAAGGTCTTCAAAATGGAATTATGAATAGGTTCAAAAACCTTAAAGAGGGTATTAATAAAGACCAATGAAAACATAAGCAGTTGAATAATATATTGGAAGTAATTCAAGACGTGAAACTTGAACTTAACAAATAAATAGAATCACTAAAGGAAACAAAAGAGAAATAAAAATGAAAATGAAAAGCTCAGGTCAGGATGTTAAGCAAAAATCTCAGAGGTAAGCCTCATCAACAAACTAAAAGACATGGAAGAGAGAATTGCAGGTCATGAAGACAAGTTAGAAGAAATGGACAGCTCAGTCGAAGAAAATGCTAAATAAATAAATAAATAAATAAATAAATACCAATAATTCAGGCACAAATTATCCAGGAAGTCGGGGCACTATAAAAAGCCTAAACCTATGAATAATAGGCATAGAAGAAGGAGAAGAAACCCAGATAAAAGGCACAGAAAATATTTTCAATGAAATTATAGAAGATTTTCCTATTATAAACAGGTGCTTATTAAGGAATAAGAAGCATACAGAATACTAAAGAGGACCAGAAAAGAAATTCCCCATGACACATAATAATAAAAATACTAAATGTACAGAATAAAGAAGGATATTAAAAGCTGTAATGGAAAAAGAATAAGTAATATAAAAAGGCATACTCCTTAGAATAACAGTTGACTTGTCAGAGGAGATTTTGAAAGACAGAAGAGCATGAACAGATGTTCTAGAAGACTCAGAGACCACAGATACTACTACACCCAGCAAAACTATCATTCATAATTTACAGTGGAAACAAAAAAAAAATTCATGATAAAAACAAATTTAAACTATTCTAGTTCACCAATCCAGATCTAGAGAAGAAAGTAGCGGACAAACTTCAGTCTGAAGACAAGGCTCACTACAGCCAAGAAGACAAAAGGTATAAGTAATCCCAGAACAGCTGATGAAAAGAGGAGAAAAGAAATCTCTACATGACAACAATGGAATAGCAGGAATAAACACTGCTAGCTAAAAACTCTCAACATCGATTGTCTCAACTAGAAGCTTCACTCCTACCGAATAGATTTCATAGAGCTGCAAGGTACTCGGCATGAGACCAGAGGGGAAAGGTAATCTACAGTGTCACTCACTACAAATCCTGTGACTTATAACAGTGGCCTTTCTACAAGATACTGGTGCACTAGTGGCATAAATGTTATGGGTGTACCAGGCACTTTTTGATTGGACTTAAAGTCCATTCTGTGGGAGGAAATTCATACCTGACACTTTTTTTTATTGATTTTTTATTGAGCTCTACATTTTTCTCTGCTCCCCTTCCTGTTTCTCCTCTCTCCTTCAATGTTCTCCCAAGGTACCCATGCTCCCAATTTACTCACATACCTGATACTTTTACAGCAGCCAAGAACCTGGAAAAAGAAAGTCAAGAGCCCTAGAAGAAAACCCACAACGATTCCTTTGCTCATAAATGTAGTGATAAAACTATTCTCAATGGTATATTGATATGTATAGATCATTGCTCAACTTTTATCAGCGAAGCTACTTTCAGTGTATAATAATTAAAACAGAGGCCACAAACTGGACAATTATTCAGTAGGAGACTTTGGAGCACTCAGTCCTAAGTAGTGCGACTTTATTAAACTCCTCCCCTTAAGTCTCAGGGTTCCATTTGGAAGAAGGGGCAGAAAAATCATAAGAGCCAGGGTGGTGGATGACCTCAAAGAAGCAGTATCTTCTAGATATAGCGCAACTGGTATACATATGAACTTACAGGGACTGTGAGTGACAAAATTCATGGGATCTGTAGAGAGTCAAACTGGGCAAAGAACAAACACTAAGCAGGAGAAGTGGCTACACATCACATCCCTAAACAGAAGGATATTTTCTGTTGGTGACTTCTGGGAAAGGGAAAATTAGTTTTCTCCAATGATGTGTTATTGCCATGGTTTATTATTGGGTATATCAAGCATACTCTAGGGCAGTCCATAAATAGTTGGCCACACAAAACACACTCTGTGTATTTCTTTTTTGTTTGTTTGTTTTTATTGTGTGCTTTTGTTTTATTTTGGTATATTTTATCGTTACTTGTTTGTTTTGATTTATGTTTTTTGTTTTTCTTTGAGAGAGAGGCATAGACAGACAGACAGACAGAATATGAGCTTGACTGGGTAGTGAGGTAGGGGAATGAAGGAGGAAATGGGAGGAGGTGAAAAAATATGATAAAAATGTATATATAAATTTTTTAAGGTCTGTGAAGAATTGCGTCGGGATTTTGATGGGGATTGCATTGAATCTATAGATTGCCTTTAGTAGAATTGCCATTTTTACTATGTTGATCCTACCAATCCAATAGCATGGGAGATCCTTCCATTTTCTGGTATTCTCTTCAATTTCTTTCTTCAAAGACTTAAAGTTCTTGTCAAACAGATCTTTTACTTCCTTGGTTAGTGTTACCCCAATATACTTTATGCTATCTGTGGCTATTGTGAAAGGTGATGTTTCTCTGATTTTCCTCTCTGCTTCTTTATCCTTTGTGTATAGGAGGGCTACTGATTTTTTTGAGTTGATCTTGTATCCTGCCACATCACTGAAGGTATTTATCAGCTGTAGGAGTTCTCTGGTAGAGTTTTTGGGGTCCCTTTCCAGAGCCAGTCCTGCCATCCCAAGGGCCCTTGCTACCCTCTCTGATGTCATTGTTTTTCAGTGTGCACCACCACAGAAACCCAGAGACAATGAGTCTGCTCTCTGTGCTCTTTTTCATGAGTTGCGTTTGGGACTTGGAAAAGTGGAGAGAAGTACACCAATATGACATCCAAAGAGAGTTAGTGAGAAATAGTTATTCTGATGGCAGAAGACAGAATCTGCGACAGGGATCTCCCATCGGATGACCACTTACCACCCTTCTGGCTCATCACACTGTGGCCAACACCAAGCTCTTTGCTCTTGGACAATTGTCTTGTTGTATGGGCCTCTTTACCAGTCTCAGGAGGACAAGGCTGGATTAAGTCCACATATGTCAAATTTAGTTCCTTACTTACTTATGACTTTGAGAAAGGTAGATGTGTTATTTCTCTTTTGTTTCTTGGTTTTTCGAGACAGGGTTTCTCTGTAGCTTTGGAACCTGTCCTGGAACTAGCTCTTGTAGGCCAGGCTGGCCTCGAACTCACAGAAATCTGCCTGCCTCTGCCTCTCAAGTGCTGGGATTAAAGGTGTGTGCCATCACTGCCCGGCAATTATTTTTATGTTATCTGACAATCTTCAATTCTACTCCAGAATTGAACTGTACTGGGAATACAGGTCATAGGAAGCTCCCACTAGGCCTGAGAGAAAATTTGATTATGATCTTCATAATACATATTGCAGTCCAAATATAAAATTTCTTTCTTTTCTTTTTTCCTGTGTGTGTGGGGTGCATGTATGTATGAGTGCATATATGAGCATGTAATGTGTAGATGTCAGAAGACAACCTCCATTGCCATTCTCTAGTGGTCTTCCACTCTTTGTTTGGGACAGATCTTCTCATTGTCTGGATCTTCACCATATAGGCTAGGCCGCCACACTAGTAATCCCCAGAGATCTGCTTGTTTCCACTTTCCATGTCACCAGTGATGCAATAACATGCACCATCATGCCCACAGTTTTATATGTGGTCTGAGCATTGAATGCAAGGCCTTCTTAGGCTTTCAAGTGAAGTACTTTTTCAGCTTGACTGTCTTCTCATCATTTAAATGTAAGTAAGTTTTCTATCAGAATGTTTTTTTAAATCAGTGTTTTTTTTTTTTTTTCAAATCATGCCACAGTATGTTTGCTCTTTCTTAGCTGTTTGAGTAGCTATGGCTAATAAAGCTTCCCTTTTGAATACTTTGGACACTTTCCTTCAGTTGTACCAATACCAATTTTATTTCTCTGGAATTCTCATTCTTGAATCCCATTTTGGTGCTTTGAGGAGCCATGCAGTTTCATACTTTGTAAACACCAGCTGTGCCCAATTTTCTGGTTTTTATAGCTGGAAAAAAATAGCACAAATTTAACCTGGTGTCTTAGCAAGTGTTGAAGCACGGATGTGGATAAAGGAAAACAAACACAAGCACAGTACACACACACACACACACACACACACACACACACACACACACACACACACACACACACACGTGCACCACATTCTGGGCATAAAATAGAAAACTTAGATTTTTATATTTTCTTTGGAAGGAGAAGAGAAACAAGGAAATTTGATTATAAAGTGTTACTGAATATCTTTAGGGAAGTGGGGCTCATGGTTCACTGTTGAAAGCTTATTTAGTACAAGAGGTATTAAGTATTTAATCATTTGGAAATTTGGACCAAATTTGAATATATATATATTCAATTCAGAATTGAATATATGACAGAATAATTGTCATTACGTCCCTAATTTTTTCTAGTGATTTCCTTCACCAATGTTTGTGAGAGGGAGAGGGACTCACACTGTGAATCTTTTCCAGTTGTCACATTTGATTAGGATGGATTATTATCTTTGACATCTCAACCAGCTTCTCTCAAATAATATTATTCTCTCAGAGTTCATCCATCCATCCATAGATTATTCATGATCTTTAACATCTTAATGCTTTAATTCAATTATTTCTCTTAAAAGGACCATGGTTGAATGTGTACATGCATACATGTGACATTGTAGGTATTATTTCATTATTTAAAATAATATCCACTAGATAGACTTAATATATTAATAAGGACAAACTTAAAGTGTAATAGACTTCTAGTTGCAAAGCTACAAACACATCTTTTTGCTTAAAGGTTAATTGTATAGATGAGATTGTGGTCTCGAATTGGCATTTGACCAGGCGTCAGGTCACATAGAGCCATTTACCGTTCCTTCATGAATGCTTGTATTACAGGCATGAGGCTATACTCAGGTATTTGGTTATCTTAAAATTTACCATAATGAATAAGTAATAGATTCCCAAATTAGTTCTCCCCTGAAAGGTTTCACTAGAACAGGCCAATTACACACACACACACACACACACACACACACACACACTCACACGTACAAAAGCTATTTGTTCATGGTCCCCCAAATACTTAGCCAGTAAATTAGAGTGGCTTGAGAAAAACATCTCTGATATCGCAGTCACAGGAGCTCATAAGAATTATTTTTATTAGAATTACAAACGTTGTGTTTTTAAACATAAAGCAAAGAAAACTAGCCTACAAACCATAATCCCAGAGAATTTAGACAACAATGAGGACACTAAGAGAGACTTGCACAGATCTAATCTACATGGGAAGTAGAAAAAGACAAGATCTCTGTCTGATGTGGGGTTAGTGAAGATCTTTTCCCATTCTGTAGGCTGTCGTTTTATCTTGTTGACCGTGTCCTTTGCTTTACAGAAGCTTTTCAGTTTCAGGAGGTCCCATTTATTAATTATTTCTCTCAGTGTCTATGCTGCTGGGGTTCTATTTAGGAAGTGGTTCCCTGTGCCAATGCATTCAAGCATACTTCCCACTTTCTCTTCTATAAGGTTCAGTGTGGCTGACTTTATGTTGAGGTCTTTGATCCATTTGGACTTGAGTTTGTACATGGTGATATCCAGTTATGCCAGCACCACTTGTTGAATATGCTTTCTTTTTTCCATTTGATATTTTTTGCTTCTTTATCAAATATCAGGTGTTCGAAGATGTGTGGATTGATATCCGGGTCTTCTATTTGGTTCCATTGGTCCTCCTGTCTGTTCTTATGCCAGTACCAGGCTGTTTTCAGTACTGTAGCTCTGTAGTATAGTTTGAAGTCAGGGATTGTGATGCCTCCAGA
>PVIU01003444.1:0-92602 GCA_004026605.1 Ondatra zibethicus | reverse complement strand
GGTCTGATCTCCAAAATATACAAGGAACTCAAGAAATTGGACACCAAAAGAACACATAATCCAATAAAAAAAATGGAGCACAGACCTAAACAGAGAACTCTCAACAGAGGAATCTAAAATGACTGAAAGACACTTAAGGAAATGTTCAACATCCTTAGTCATCAGAGAAATGCAAATCAAAACCACTCTGAGATTCCATCTTACATCTGTAAGAATGGCCAAGATCAAAAACACTGATGACAACTTACGCTGGAGAGGCTGTGGAGAAAAGGGAACACTTCTGCATTGCTGGTGGGAATGTAAACTGGTACAACCCCTATGGATGTCAGTGTGGCGATTTCTCAGAAAATTAGGAAACAACCTTCCTCAAGACCCAGTAATACCACTTTTGGGTATATATCCAAAAGATGCTCAATTGTGCCACAAGGACATGTGCTCAACTATGTTCATAGCAGCTTTATTTGTCATAGCCAGAAACTGGAAACAACCTAAATGCCCCTTGATCGACGAATGTATAAAAAAATGTGGTACATTTACACAATGGAGTACTACACAGCAGAAAAAAATGACAGCCTGAATTTTGCAGGAAAATGGATGGAACTAGAAAGCATTATTTTCAGTGAGGTAACCCAGACACAGAAAGACAGTTATCACATGTACTCACTCATAGGTGGTTTTTAAACATAAGGCAAAAAAAGCCAGCTTACAAACCACAATCCCAGAGAATTTAGACAACAATACGGACACTAAGAGAGACCTACACAGATCTAATCTACGTGGGAAGTAGAAAGTATAAAAAAACAAGATCTCCTGAATAAATTGGGAGCATGGGGACCTTGGGGGAGGGAGGGGAGTAGCAGGGAGGGGAGCAGAGAAAAATGTAGAGCTCAATAAATATCAAGGGGAAAAAAAAGAAAAAGACAAAATCTCCTGAGTAAATTAGGAACATGGGGACCTTGGGGGAGGGTTGAAGGGGTGAGTGTAGAGGCAGTGAGGGGAGCAGAGAAAAATGTAGAGCTCAATAAAAAAAAACAACAAATGTTGAGTTCTACATCAGGAATAAAAGCACACATGACATTGTCCTAAGACTAAGACTGTTCTGATCTAGCAATTTCATTTCTAAGACTATTTCCAAGACCTTCACCTTGTCCAAAACAGAAAAGATAAGATTTGAGAAGCAAAAATCCCTCGACATCTATCAATGGCAGAATGGATAATAACTGGTATGTGCACTAGAAAATGAAACATCAAAACCCATGCCAACTAACTGGCCAGCCAACCAAAACCCAAAATCTATTGCAATTCATGCATAAATCTTACCAGATATACATATGCATAAAAGAGTGTAAACAAAGAGTACATCCACATGCAGAAGTCACAAGAGAAATTAGAAACTGCTTTGAAATGAGAGAAAACAAACATACTGTGACAAGCAGCTAAATTAGCACTTACAGAAAACTCAGCTGTGATGCCTATAGTTGAAATAAAACATCTTTAATCAATTTTTAAAGATTTCAGTATAAGAGACAGAAAGATAAAAGAGGACTATATCCAAATATGCAGAAAAATACTAAATATTAGAGCCGAAAAAAAAAAAATAAAAGAGAAACAACATGATGGTCAACATCTGTATTCAGAGGATGGGCAGGAGGATCATGAGTTCAAGGACAGCCTGGACTTGTTAATGAGTTAAAGTCTAGCCTGGGCTATATGGCACAATTGCGCCTCAAAAAATAATAAAGCAAACAACAACAAACCACCACCACACACAACCAAAATAAGATATAAGTTAAATAGGGAACAGAAATCAATAGATGAAGTCAATAATTGCTTTATCAACAATAAAAATAAATAATTACACTTAATAGCTACTGACTCCAGAACCATATGGATGGGATTTATCTCAAGACACAAAGTTGACTCCGTAGGTGTAAATCACTAGTACACCGTATTAGTAAAGAATAAAAAGACACGATGGTTCTGCTGTGCAGACTGGCACAGCCATCTAATCATACACAGCACTATTTTCTCATTGGAAACCTTCTGCAAAGTAGAAGCCAAACTGATAAGACCAGATCTGGAAATATGTATGCACATACATACATGTAGATAAAACACATACGAAATAAAATAAAATTAATAAAAAAGGTAGAGAGTGATTGAAGAAGACACACAACATTGACCTATGTCTGCCACATGAATACACATGCATATGTACTACTCTCTCTCTCTCTCCTATTGCTACTACTGTTACTACTACTCCTAAGAATAATAAATGAAAAGGTAGTAATAGATAAGGAACTTGATTTATTTATGAGAAGTAACTGAAAGGGAAAACAGAAAGCAAGGTTGGGTTCTCCCATGTCTCATTTGTTAGTCGGTGCTTGGCTAGTAACAGTGGAAGCATCATGCCACCACAAAACTGCAGACAGTCTTCAGTCTTGCTTACAGAGATTGAGAAAACCTACATGTTTACTTTGTGTGGCACTGAGACATTATGCTGTCATTTACCAAGTTCACACCCAAGACTGCACTATTGGGTTATATATATAATAGTAAGAAAAACATTTCAGAATGTTTTTTTCCATATTCTTTTATTTTTTTTCATTCAAAAAATTTACATTTCCTCCCCTTCTCCTAGTCTCCTCCCGCTCCCACACTACCCCTCCTCCCCCCCTGCTTCCTTAAAAGAGGGCATGGTGCCCTGACCTGTGGAAAGTACAAGGCCCTCCCCTCTCCATCCTGGCCTAGGAAGGTGTGCATCCAAATAGACTAGGTTCCCAAAAAGATAATACATGCAGAAGAGATAGGTCATAGTGTCATTGTTGATGGCTTCTCAGTCTGCCCTCATTGGCAGCCACATTCAGAGAGTCCGGTTTGATCATATGCTCATTCAGTCCCAGTCCAGCTGGATTTGGTGAGCTCCCATTAGATCAGGCACACTGTCTCAGTGGGTGGACCAGCCCCTCAGGGTCCTAACTTCCTTGCTCATCTTCTCCTACCCTCTGCTCTTCGACTGGACCTTGGGAGCTCAATCCATTGCTCTGATGTGAATGTGGGTCTCTGTCTCTATCTCCATCCATCCGACGAAATTTCTATGGTGATGATCAACATATTCATCAATGTGACTATGGGACAAGGCTAGTTCAGGCACCCTCTCCTCTGCTGCCCAAGTACCTAGATGGGGACATCCCCGTGGACACCTGGGATCCCCTCTAGAGCCAAGTATCTTGCCAATCCTAAAATGACTCCCTTAATGTAGATATCTTATTCCCTTCTCCAATATCCACCTTTCCTCCATCTCCACCCTCCCACTTCCCCAAGCTCTCCCCAGACCTTCCCTTCTCCCTTCTCCCTTCTCCTTCCCCCTCTCCCCTTCCCTCACACTCCCTCCCCCAACCCCTATTCCTGCCCCCATGCTTCCAACTTTTTAAAATAAAGTTACAGTTTATTTGTGTTGGGCTGCATACCTAGATGTCCTTTGTGGGCTCTGTGTTGGACACCTCTGCTATAGAATATCAAGTGTTTATTTCTCAGGAAAAGATGAAAATTTAAAATTGAAGATTGTGAGTTGGCTCAGTGGGTGAAAGCACTTGCTGCCAAACCTGACAATCTGAGTTCAATCACTGTTACCTGGCAGAAAGAGAGAAAAAACTCAGACAAATTGTTTTCTCAACACACAGATACACACACACACACACACACACACACACACACACACACACAAACTAATTTAATAAACAAACAAATAAATGTAAAAAACCACAAGCAAGTGGATCTATGTACACCATGCAATGATGTTATACCTTTGCCTTGTACCACGTTGTGCAAGAATTTGATTAAAATGGGGCCATAGATAAAAAACAAAAGACAAAATCAGGAAACATTTAGGGAGAAAATGAGTAATTGTTAACATGGAGTTAAGGAAAAAAAAGCAAAGTATTTGAATAGACACATCACCAAAGAAGATATAAAATTACTAAAATAATCCCAAAAGAATTCAAAATCATTACATTTATTAGTTGTTAGTGAGACGCCAAAGTTGTTAGTTATCGAGAAACAATCAAAGTCATTAGTCATTGAGAAATAAAGCCCAAAGCCACTCGCTAGAAGGCTATAATAATAAAGGCTGGCAATAATTGGTATTGAGAGCCAGGAGAAACTGAAACTCTCATTTGTTGTTAGTTAAAATATGAAATGGAGACACAATTTAGGAAAACAGTTTGGCAGCTCTTGGAAAAGTAAATACAAACAATATTTTCTCCAATAATTCTACTCTTAGGTATTCTACTCAAGAAAAAAATAACTGAAACCATGCATCTTTATAACAGAATGTGCACAAATATTCATTGCCAAATTAATCATAATAGCTTTGAGTGTAAACCCAAATATCCCTTGATAGCTAGGTAGGCAAACAGAGTGTAATTTATCCATACACTGGAGCACTGTATGGCCATAAAAGCAAAGGGAGTGGGGGATATATGTTACAGCAAGATGAAACTTAAAAAGAAAAAAACAGTGTGTACATTTGAAGAAACTGTACAAGAAAGAGTTCATATTGTGTGATAATATCAAAATGAAGTGTCTGGCAATTCTATTGTGAGACGGCACACTAGAGGTTCCCATGCCCGAGTGAAGGAGACGCCCTTGGGCAATGACTGATAAGGGTGCAGGGCTGTTTTGGGAGGTGATAAGCATGTTCTGTCATGTTCTGAAACTAGATTGTAGTTGCAACTGCACAGATTTGCAAATACGTTAAAAATTACAGACTTGTAATTAAAAGATTTTAAAAATAAAAGTATGAAGACAATGTACTGTGTGATTCCATTTAAATGAAGTTAGGACACAGAAAAATTAGTCAGTTGTGGTAATGGTTCTCTCTAGGAGTTACTGACCTTGGTGGACACAGAGTATTGTTCTCCTTAAATTGTGGCTCATATATGTGTGTATGTGTGTGTGTATATATGTATATATGAAATTTGTATATGTTTATATATACTGTGTATAATACATGTGATCTGTGTACTTAAAAGTCTTTACCTATATAAGTAATTATATGACGTACTTTATACTGTACTTGCTATAAAAATATATTTTAAATGATTCAGAAGTTTTCTGCTAACAAATTTACACTTATTTATAAGAGCTACACTTTCTGAAACACTTCAGAAAAATATGAAATTATAAGTTGATAAAAAGTGTCATGTTTCATTATGTGAGCCATAATTTATTTTGAAAACAGATCAATTTCATTTCTGTCACATAGGGATACTTAAAACATTTGCCTTTGATTTCTCCTTTTATATTTACTGTTATGATAAGAAACAATTTGATGGAAAACTTTTCACATTCTGGATAAAGATTTTTCCCATTTTACTTCTGAGTTTTCTTAAAAAAATGACAAGAAATGATCATTCAACATCACAATCCAATATTTAAAGGAAGAAAAAGTGAATATACAAGATAGAAATATTTGTATCTGTCCAAAAAGTGACTCCACAAATAATGAACTGTGCTGGCTTCTACATGTTTAACAACATCTGGAAAGTACAAACTGTTTCTCATTATCACAAGGACTATTTATTGAATATATTTGTAAAAAGGAGCAATAGACTTGCCAATTGCTATAAATTGTGTTTTGTGGAGTTAAATAGTTTTTAATTGCTTTTAAGGACAAAATTTCTATGATTGATTAGATTTTAATTATCATTAAGCAAGCTTTTAAAATTAATATATGGTTTAATTTGTCAACGATTTAACTCTGTGATTGTTTCTATTGGTTACTTTTAATTGAAATATGCTAAGAAGCCTAATGTTCTTAACAGTCAGGATAATGGAATTTAAGTGGTTTTTTTTTTGTTTTTGGATTTTTAATTTTGGGGCTTGATTCAAGATATCATTATGTAGTCACATTTTACCTCATGATCATTTCAAAATACTTAATTTTTTTCACTCAAAGTACTTACAAGTGTTTGTTTTAACCTGACAGGTTCAGTAAGTACAGCCAGTAAAAATAAGGGAGAAACTGATCATACAATTTGTTCTTAGTGGACTTCAGTACAGAAAAATAAAATGGCCCTGCTTATCTGAATGATACCCTTCACTTACCCTGCCCTCCAATCCATTCAACTCTGGAACTGTTCTTCCTTCCATTCTTACGGACATGTTTAAAAATAAAATTCAACTCCATATATATGTAAAGGTTCTATTTAGTCTCAATTTTTAAAAGCATATGATCCTAGAAACTAAATTCTATGATAATTTGTTTGTATATAGTCATTTTTCTAATTACAAAAATATAAATCATGTAACACTGCACATACAGATATAAAATGCAAATTTGACTCATGCACAGCGATTGTTGATCTTGGTGTGTTAATGTGGCTTAGCTGAAATCTGACCAAACAGTTGCAAGTTTCATGTGTCTTTTCTTGGGAAGACGTTTGCGGAAGTAATTGCCTTTTACTTCACAAATGCCGATGGCCATTACACCACGTCCTGAGGTGTCACCTGACCTGCTGAGGATCTTGGGGTGTCACTCTGACCTGTTGAGGATCCTAGGGTGTCATCTAACCTGTTGAAGATCCAAAGGGGTCAAATTGGTGGAGGAAACGCAAATCTGATGTCCGCATGAGGTGGCCATATCTTTTTCTGCATTCTAAATTTATATTAGTACTCTTAGTTTCTGGGTCATGGGCTGGAAATTTGTCCCTCCTTTTTAAGGTCTTCTCAGCCTCTCTCATCTCACAAACCACTTTTTCACAACAAACCACTTTCCGTGTCTCTAGATATATGGCATTGATTTTATTTGCCTGAAGGGCTCTACCATGTACTGTTGTGTGACTTTTCCATGAAAGATATGAGTAAACACCTGTTCACCCCCTAATAGGGCACTGAGTACAGACCACAGATCCTATGTCTAGCTTGATGAACTGAAGAGCTTATTGAGGTTACTTACAGTAGCGTAAGTGAGGGGTTACTTACATGAGCATGATGATCTGAAAGTAGAGAAGGTTCACCTAACTGCATCTCTGGGCTCTTATTTACACCCGCAGGCAGCTTGTATTAACCCAAAAGATGGTCTCCTCTCCTTAGAGATTATTACTGGTAATATAACCTTGGAAGGAGCCTTGTGAATCTTGTAACTTTCAGAAACTTCCTGAGACTTACCAGTGTTGTTCCTTTCTGAGTCTTAGGAGCCTCCTTCTTTTCTCCAGGGGAGAGTGCTTCAATTTGGAAGAAAGCTACACCATCAGTACCCTCTTGTTTAATTTTAAAAATTTTTAATAGCAATATTTTCCTTTCAAGTCTTCAATTCTCAAAACTTCAGAGAGCACCTAGTCTAATTGCACTGAAGAGCCAAATGTAGAATTGATTTGGGACGGGGGGGCTTATTTCAAAAATATGATTATATTATTTTGATTTAAAATAACAGATGTCTAAAGTAAAAGCTCTTTTGAAGTTTTACTTTAAGGAATTATGGTTATTTATATATTGCCTTTTCTTTGACCATATGTACAAATGTTAAGAAAAACAGGATGTTGAATGCATGTATATAATGATGCCTTGTAGGCTGTATTTTAATGCATAATAAAAGTCAAATGTGTGGAATTTAAACTAATCATATAGATATATAGAAAGCTATAAGCTTCCATGGCTTTCTGAAAAAATGTCTATAGGGAACCTATAAAGTGAAGATTTGAAAATCGAATTCTCTCCTTTCCTCTCTACTTACCTCCTTTTTTCATTTCCTTCCTTCCTTTCTTTCTTTCTTTCTTTCTTTCTTTCTTTTTTTCTTTCTTTCTTTCTTTCTTTCTTCCTTTCTTCTTTTTCTTCCATTCTCATTTTTTCTATTGCATTTTGTAACTACTGGTTTGTCTTAATGTGCACTACATTTGAAACAGTCTCTTGTTCTTCAGCCCTTTCTCCTCCCTTTCCCTTCTTATCCTCATTAGTCTGCTCTTCAGGCCAGAGGAAGACACTTTTTTTTTTTCAGATTTTGCCTGTGCATATCTACACATAACTCATCGAAAGGCTTTCTTCACATGCAGATTTTTTTCCCCTTAAAGTCATGCAGTCAAAACAAAAACACTGTCATATATCCCATAGAAATGGAATGAAGAATGGACAGTGAACTTTGTAGTCACATATGTGGAAATTGCAACTATACTGAGTATGAAAATATAGGTAAGTGTTCAGAGCTGCACACTTACAAAGTTAGTTATTTGGGAGGAGGAGAATTAGGATATGAGGTGATGAATTGGGAACTTCAATTATTAACCCCCTTTCCAGTCTTTCCCCTAATCTTTTAGTACCCTTTCCATAGTATGTTTTCTGTAATTGAACCCTCATCTCACATTTTATATGAACAGATTTGCGTAAAAAGCAAATGAAGGTGCTGATGCCAAGACATCTAAAGTCCACATCAACTTCAAGGAGAAGAGAGAGAGTTCTTTGAAGAGAAAATCCCACACTTCCCAGAGAGTTCTTGCTCACTGTTTCCCTATACCACCCTTTGTCTTATAAAAAGTCCTCAACATCCCCCAAGCCCTGAAGATGGACATTTGAGAATGTTGGGATCACACCAGTCTTTTTCATGTCTGTTCAAGAATCAACCTCTGTCCATTGGCCAACTTCTTTTCTGGGTTTTATTAAGGTCAGACGCAGTATGCGCCTCAGAGTTGGAGAACACAAACAGGACTTGTAATAGTCCCTTTTCTTGGAGTTGTGACCGAATACCCTGGCCAAGGCAACTTACGGAAAGAGCTCACTTTGGCCCACTTTGAAAGTACTGGCAGGGAAGCCATGATGAGGATGTTTGGTCATGTGACATAATCAGTTAGAAAACAGAGAGTAATGAATGCTAGTGTTTAGCATGCTTTCCCCTCTTACTCAAGCCCAGGATTGATGAGGGAAACATGCAGTGGGTATTTACACCATAATTATCCTAATGTAGATGATCCTTCACAGATATCCCCAGAGATTTGTCTCCTAAATGGTCCTAAATCCTGTGGCGTTGACAATCAACATTAATCATATTACCCAAGTAACAAATCATGATTTTTATTCTAGTGACCCATTATAAAATAATGGGCAGTGGTGGCACATGCCTTTAATCCCAGCACTCAGGAGGCAGTGGCAGGCAGATCTCTGTGAGTTCGAGACCAACCTGGTTCTGCAAGAGCTAGTTTCAAGACAGGCTTCAGAGCTACAGAGAAACCCTGTCTCGAAAAATAAAAGTCACTATTAATGAAAGTTTATGAGATTCACAGGTGAAATATGCAATCTCAAATTGTTGATCTTTTAACAATTGTGGAAATATTCTGTCCCATAGGTTTTGTGTGTGTGTGTGTGTGCGCGCGCACGCATGTGCATGTGTGTACGTGTGTGCATGCATGTATGAAAATACAAAGTTGAAGAGATAGGTACTTAAGTTTAGATACTATCTTTGTTTTTTTCCTCGCTAAAAACAGTTATCAGATCACTGTTTCTCTTGCTTCTTCCACCTTGAAGCACATGGATTCTAACAAATTCCAACTTTCCTTAAGAATCATTCCAACCTCTCATTCTAATAACATTTTAAAGTCACGAGTTCACTTAATTTTTCAAGGACAGTTCTTAGGATTTAGAAACGTTACTAAAAACATTTATTAATTTCTGTAACAATTGAAGTGATTTAAATTTAAATCTAGGTTAAGTGTGGAGATTTTTCTACATGAAGAAATAACAAGACCTTGTAGATTTTATTAAGCCTGTTTTAAGTCATTGTAAAGGTTTTCCTGGGCTTTGAGTGAAAATGCTATGTGGTTCACAAAAAAATGATGAGGGTTTTCTTACATTTTCTACTTATTAAGGGTCCTGCCTATAGTTACTAGGTGCACACTTCAAAGGCATATTCTGTACACTAACTAATAAAACTTGCTTTTTTGTTTACTGTTTTTTTTTTTTAAATCTGAAGTTAAATAGAAAAGCTACAGCCAATACAAATTTTTCTCTTTCACAATACAATGTGTTTACGCTGGAGTGCTTTTCTTGTTTCTCCAACTTCAGACAAACGACGGGCTGGGATTTCAGAAGTTCTGAGAACGTATTTTAATATTTTAATAGGCCTATTGCCAGCTGTGATTAGACACTCAATAAATAATTGAATAGAATTGTTTGGGTCGTTTCATGAGGAGAACACAATATACATTTCTTTTTGTTTGTACTTTAGAAAATTCCTGGAAAGTCTTTGCTAAATAGAAAACAAAACAAGTCATGAGACCCACACGGAATAAATAAAAAAATCAACATTAGGACTATGGAGTTTGACTTAGCAGCTTGTACATGAGCTTTTATACCAAAACCTCTGGCTAATATGAAGCAGCTGTGGCAATTTCACAAAATGGCCCAAACTGTTGAAAAGCCATTAAGAGTCTGATATATGTAGAATAAAAAGGTTCATTCAGCTTTTTAAAAGGCTTCCCAATATGGAGTGTTATTTTATTTTATAACCACGTCTTACTCATATTAAATTTAAATGCCATAGAAAATTTTAACAACCATGTGGCTGGATTTTTTTTTCTGTGAAATAGTAAGAATTTTTCGACATACCTAAAATTCTTCCAGAAAAAAAAATGATACAAATCTGTAACATATTCTGCAATTTCCCACTGTCAAGTATAAAACTGGAAAATACAGAGACACAGATAGGATGAGTTGGCATTGATTTATAGGGGAACCTTAGTAAAACAGAATCAGTCTCTTTACATAGAGGCTGTTGCATATAATGGGAACCCCTTGCTTTTACAGCCTTCTCATTGGTCTCAGCCACAAACATTGTATATTTCCGAATGTAGTGTTCTTGGATTGAGTGATATTTTAAAATATTGCAATGGTTTCATGGGGATTTATGAATGGCTTGCACCTCCGTTCTCTTTCTTGTTTTCCCCTGAAGATGATAGACATTTGGTGTATCTTTATGTATTTGCATATTCGACCTGTCATCTTGAGTTTTACATGGTATATCGCTTTGCATTCAGATTATTTATAAAATAGACGATATATTAGCTTATCAACATAGTCTGTAGTCTACCTGAGAGAGATGCTGAAGGATAACTAGGTTTCCTTAGACCCTTGCCCCCATCTCTGACTCCTCCCTTCTGATGGTCAGGAAAGAAATTTCCATGAGATTCTCCTATTTTACTAAAGGAAGGTGATTTTCATTACCCATCTCCTCTAGAGATTCATCAAAGACCGAGTTAACTTCCTGGAGGAGAGACTAAAACTCAGTACCATTTTACCTATAGAGTAAAATAACCTCCCATAAAAGACCCTCTTGCTTTCAGTTGCTCAAAATGCCATGTATACTCTCAGAACCCAGCCTTTTCCTTGGTCTTATATTTTGTGTTACTCCTATGCCGTTCATGTAATCAGTTTATATGGTTTTCCTCAAATTAATTTGTCTGTTGTCACTTTGTTTCATAAACTATATTTACTGATTCTTCATGAAGGGACAGAGGACCTATACACTCTGCATGCCATCATGCAGGCTATTAAGATGAACTCTCTTGATACTACCCAGAGACCTCATGTGAATAAAGAGGACTGCCCACCCATGACAGGACTGCCCCAACCTCCTGAACGCCATCATGATGGCGTGCTAATTTAATAGGGAGCGCAACATTGTACTTAAAATAATAGGTGTGTATTTTCTCTTTGTTTCTATTTTTAAACTAGAACTAAAATGGTTGTGACTTTTCTAAGACTGATGGGAACATCTTTTATTCTAACTTTCATTCTGCCCCTGTGAAAATTCCAGAGCCATAAAGGCGAAAGAAATGCAACAAGAAATGTAATAAGACTCTAAGGTATTTAACGAGATGGTTTTGTGAATCTTCTATAGCTATTGTCTCTGGAGTCCAAACATGCTAGACTGGGCCACCTGTTCTCAACATACCTGTTAAAGGAATGTATGGTGGTGGGAATGAGAGAAGTTCAATCAATGGGATGACTTTGAGAAATGCAGATAAAGGGATTGAGTGACCCCAAGTCCATCTTCAGAGAAATCATATGAACTTTTCATTTAAACAGAGGGTGGGTTTGAGTAGGACATAAGGGGTATGTTAAATTGAACAGCCTTGTTGTTCAAATTGTTATCCCATTTCCTGTTCTTCAAGGTGAGTTGAAGAAGTCCTTATTGCTTGACAAACTGATTCCCATGAGAGAATTTTTTTTCCTTGTTGTGGCTGAGGTGTTGTGTTGTTAAAGCCCTGCTATTTCCAGACTCCAAGATTACTGTAAGTTTAGAATAATGGCCAGAAAAATTCAAACATATTGGGGTATGGAATAGGACATTGTAAAATCTGAAAGTAAGCTATCTTGAAAATTCTCACTTTTATGCTTCAGTCTTGAGGTGGGAGGAGACAGGTGAGATTTCAGCAGGCTTTGCCTGGGTTGTCTTGCTCAGTCAGGCAAGGGACACAGAAGGTGAAGAGCTGAGATGTGAAGATTTTTGTTATCTTTTGGGCTCAAGTGGGAGGCATGTTTCTTAGCAGAAACTCATTCCACTTTAGTCTCTTCCATCAGTCTGTCCCCAAGTTAGGTCCTTTACTGATAAGACAATGAAGTAGTAAGCAAAATGTTATCCTGAGTTCTGTGAGCCTTTCAAGGGAAGACCAAATCCAGGGAGGAAATGGTGGGATCTTCTGATTTCCAGTTGGTCAGATAGAAGCACAGCACACAGTTGTACATACATTTGACATCCGAAGTGATGTCTGTTTTGTAGAAGTTAACCTTAACCTATGGGGTCTGATACTTACTCCAAGAAGACAGTATCTGAATTGAATTTAAGTATACTAGGACATAAAATCTGGACAAATTTTCTCATTGCTCTCATGTTGATACAATTGCTGCCTGATAGAAGACTGAGCTGAGCTATTGTGAAGCACTCAAACTCTTTTTCTTACATCTGGAGGCCAGAAGTGCTGTGAGAAAACCCAATGAGTAAAGAAAAGCAGTTTGTCTTTCTTAAGAAACTAGACACAGTAGAAATCCTGGTCCCAAGAAACAGCACTGGCTGTCTTCTCCTACAACAAGGAAGCTCTAGGATTTGGTGAAGTAGCTCTCAAACTCCCTGGTGGTCTGAGGTGGTCCACTTTGTGCAGGAAATTCTCCTAGATGTCAGGAGAGTGATGGGGATGATGTAAGATGGTCTTTGAGTTCAGCTTGTATCATGTTGGAAAAGTCATCCATATGTGCTTTCTAATGATGATGGTAAGTGTTAGCCTAGTACCAGTAGTGTTTTCTGGCTTTTTGTCCCTGATAGTCAATGGTGTGGAACCTGTGGACAGTAATTGTCCTGCTCAGGATAGACTTGAGTAGGGCTATTCATTAGATGAGTCTAGTGGTGGCAAGGACTTTAATCTCTGGACAGCTCACTAGTGCTCAGTTTCTAAGCCTTGCGGAAAACAGAAAAACAGTGGTCAATTGGAATCACCTCTGCCTATGGGTGAGGCCAGAACCATCTTAATTATTGATTGTTTTGACTCTTTCTACCCCTGCCATTCCAACTTAGATAGCTAATGAAAAAAAATGATGGATCATTTTCTGAGTAGGGACTGTTTACTTATTTCAGTCCTCTTTTCTTTGTTCATGTATGATATCTGGCATACAATCAAGTATTATGTGACGGCCGAAGAGGCAGGGAAATATGAAGCATAATCAAGAGAATGAAAAAAGGAATAAGAAAAAAGTGGATAGAAGCTAGCTTACAGATGGCCCACATATTGCGATCATCCCACAAAGACCTTAAAATAGCCGTAATAAATAGATGAAAAATCTTGGTATGAAAGAACCAGCATGCTTGGACAGCTTTATTCAGGAAGAATAAAGAGAAATAAGAAATATTTATGCTACTTCATGGCTTGCTAGTTACTAGAGAGTCAGGGGTAACTACACTGAGTTTTGTAAAGAAACTGAGAAATGGAAAATCTGAATAAACTTTATTATCATGTATTATCATTTTATTTGTAATTATTTGGTTTGTGCTATTTCATTGAAACTAATCTCTAGTTCATGTTGTTTTCAACAAAAGTTCATCTTCCATAATTACTTGATTTTTATTGACTAGCAATATAACTGTATTAAAATATGCATTTTATCAGATTACTGATTATTTAAAAAATAAAAGCAACACTGATAACAGAGCAGGAATTTAGGCTGTATTAAGGATTTCCTCTTTATGGGCTCTTGCATTTCTTGAGGTTCCATATACTGCCTTGTTTTGAACATATTGTACTGAAAAACTACTTATCTTATCCATGCAATTGGTCAGTCAGGATGATCTTTTACTATTATGATTCAAGTGGGAATAAAAACAGTGGAGTATTTATGGGGGAAAGTAGATTAGACTAGACAACAGAATATTGTCTCAAGTTGGAGAAAGTCAAAGCCACTCCTTACAAGACTTTAAAGTAAGAGTAACTCCTGAGGACAGTGACAAATTGTCACACATCTCTGTAAGACAATATTGGGAACTTCACAGCTGAAAGATTTTTTTTCCTATGAAATGAGAATTTGGTAAAAGTTACATTGATAGGAATAGAAGCAGAGTCAAAGTTCACATAACATGTGGTAGGTTCATCTGGGTCATTTCTGTCTATATCCTCATTTTTTAAAGAAAATATTGATGTAAGAAGAAAAACATGAAATAGTTTTTGGTTGGTCCACACTGTTTTAGTGCAACTTGCTTTATTGTTTCCAGAGCTTTACACACACACAACCCCATACTTATTGAAATTAGAGAATATTTTATAATTCTTTCCATTCCATGGTGTCCCATATTTTTCTCAGAAGAAGATAAATTTACATTTCCTTAGTCAGTTCAGTTCTTTAGTTGCACACAACTTGGTTTATTTCCCGCTTACTGAAAATAAGGAAATGAAGAAGGTACCATCCTGTTCCAAGCTATTCATCCTCTTCTAGCTGTTGGTTGATGCTATGTTTTGTATCTTTATCTTGAAAAGACGGGGAAGTGAAAGGCTTGGACCTGGGGTGTTATAAGACAGTGATGGAAACCTCAAGCAATGGGTCCCAGTGAAAGACTTTGGAGTCACTGGTGGATTACCCTTGGAAAGGAAGGAGAAACCACAGGTCCTTCTCACTCACTTTGCTTGCTAACAAGCAAGAGGTGAGTTCTCTCGTTATGTGCTACAATTCCAAGTTGCTGTACTCAAACCAAGGCCTAAAAGCAATGGTTTCACCCAGACATGGACCAGATTCTCCAGAACCCTGAGTTAAAATGCACCTTTTATCTTTATAAATATTTGCTAATAGTGACGAGAAACTAACAAATACAACTCACAATAGTGAGAGGAGGGAAAAAAGATACCTTTAACTTTTTGGTAAATTTTGGTTAAAATTGGTAAGTTTTGGTTAGGATATTTGCCTTCATTTTTTTAAAAATTGAAAATAGATTTTTTTTCTCACATAATATATCCTGATTACTGCTGTTTTACCTTGTCACAGTTACCATGTTTTAAACTACTAGATGCCTGGCTACTAAGGCTGGAGCCTGAAGGTTGCTCTGCTCCCCCAGACAATGGCTATGTTGCTGCCCACTAAAGGTAATTTTAACTAAATCTCTATTGTGCTCATAAAACTCAAGATTCAAAGTCTAGGGTGTAAACCTTCGAGCTCAGGGAGTTAGAATAGCAGCTGGCTAACTTTCCCTTTTTGCTGACAGCTCATAAGCCTTCCACACTGCTACTTCCTGTCAAGTAGTTGCTAACCCCGCCTCTCTGAGCCTGGGTTAATTTTATTTAATTAACACAAATGCAACACACCTTTACATAGTTAAACAAAAGCAGCATAAACAAATGTAACACATCTTTGACTGGTTAAACAAATATTCCACAATAGATTACAATTTCCTCTCCACTTCTCCCAGTTTCTCCCTACCTAACCTTCCATTCACATCTACCCCTTTATTTTTTTTCTCTTCAGGAAACAAACAGGCTCCTAATGGATAGTAAAATAAAATATAGTGAGATAAATCAAAACTAACACATCAGAATAGAATGGAACAAGTAGAAGGGGAAAAGCCCAAGAAAAGGCAGAAAAAAACAGACACAGAGACCCACTTGTGCACACACTCAGAAACCCATAAAACCCATAAAAACTGAAAGCCATAGTACGTATGCAAATAATCTGCAGGGTAAAATGAAAACAATTACGTTAACAAAATAGAAATTTTAAAAATGAGACAAAGAAAGGAAAAGCCCTGGCCAAACTCTATGAGCCATGGAACCTCAGAGTTTCTGCTGAGTCCCTTTATCTTTTGTTGGCATTTACTGTTGAGCACACCACCTACCCTTAAGAGTTTCTTTCTTTAGTAAGACGCCCATGGAGAAAACTAAACTTTCATTTGCAACTGGTTATCAGTTAGAGATTGCTTCTGGGTCAGGGATGAGGTCAAGTGTCTGCTTCTTCCATCTCTAGGATCCCTTCTGGTGCAGACCCATGCAGGCCTGTTCATGCTGCCTCTGTCTCTATGAATTCATATGTGCATAGATCCTGTTGATTTATAGGACTTTGTTTTCTTAGTATCCTTAATCCCATCTGGCTCTTAGACTCTTTTTGCCTCCACTTCCACTGAGTTCCAATGGGAGGAAGTTGATGGAGACATCCCTTTTAGGGCTGTTTCCAACATCTCTCACTTTCTGCATAAGGTCTGGCGTTATGTGGGTCTCTGTATCTGTTCCCATCTGGTGCAGGAGGAAGCTTCTCTGATGATGGCTGAACAAGGCACTGATCTATGATGAACAGAGTAGCATGTCATTAGGAGTAATTTTATTGCTACTCTTTTTAAAGTTTTTATTCTTCTCTCATATATTGCATCCCAGCAGCAGTTTTCCCTCCCACCTTTTCTCCAAGTCCCTGCCCCTCCCTCCAGATTCACTCCTCTTCCTTTCCCTTCAGAAAAGGGCAGACCTCCCAGGGATATCAACCAAACATGGCATGTCAAGTTATAATAAAACTAGGCACATCCTCTTATATTAGCAGTGGATGAGGCAACCCCATAGGAGGAAAAGGGTCCCAAAAGCAGGCAAAAGAGTCAGAGACTGCCCCTACTCCTACTGTTAGGAGTTCCACAGGAACACCAAACTGCACAACCATAACATAGGATGTAGGTCAGACCCATGCAGTCTCCCTGATCATTGGTTGGGTCTCCGTGGGCCCCTGTAAATTCTGGTTAGTTGATTATGTGGGCCATTTTCTTCTGGTGTCTTGACCCCACTGGCTCTACAATCCTTCTTCACCATTTTCTGCAGATTTCCACAAGCTCTGCCTAATATTTGTCTGTCTCTGCATCTATTTCCACCAGTTGTTGGATGAAGCCTTTCTGATGATTATTATACTAGGCTCTGGTCTATGAGTATAGATGATTATCATTAGGAAACATTTCATTGAGTTTTTTTCCAATCATGTTTGCTACTATCCTTGGACTCTGGGAACAGTAGCATTCAATTTACCCTAGATCCCTGGCTATCTAGTCTCAGGTTCTTGGTCACCCAAAGAGTGTAGAGTATGGGTTCCATCTTGTGGAGTGGGCCTTCTGTCAAATCAGGCATTGGTTTGTTACTCCCACAAGCTTAGTGCCATCATTGCACTAACGTATCTTGCAGGTGGGACACCATTGTAGTATAAAGGTTTGCAACTGGCTTGGTGTTTGTATTTCACTTTTGGTAGTGGGCAGAGTACCTTCCTGTGCCAAAGATACTAGCTGGTAAGGATGACGGCTCTCTGTAGGCACCAGCTCGACTTCTCCATGTTCAACGAGTTGTGTAGGTGTATTCTTCAGCAATGGGGCCTTGCTGTCAGTTTGTAGAAACTAACCTATAGTCTTTGTAGCATCCTGGTTTGTTCCCATTGGACCACTTTGGTCAACAACTCAATCCTAGTACTAGAATCTTCATTTAGTGACAAGAGATGACCAGCTGGGGCTTTGTTTCTCCAATTATTTGGTGTATTCATTTATATCATCTTCATGTACACATATATTCTAGAAAGTGTCTACTGTATTAGGTTTCCATACTACCCCTCAAATAGTCCTTAATTTTAGCTTCCTCTCCCAGTATTCTCTTCCTCAACCCCACTTTACTACCCCCCATCATTATCAACCATTTAGTTAGTTTGGATAATGGTTTGTAAGTCATTGGTTTTCTCAGAGAACTAACTCTTTGTTTTATTGATCCTTTGTAATGTTTCCTTACCTATTTTGTTGATATCAGCCTTTAATTTGATTACTTCTTGTGATATTCTTTTGGGATGTGATTTCTTCTTTTTGTTCTAGAGCTTTCAGGTGTGATGTTAAGTTAGTAGTATGTGATATTTCCAATTTTTATTTATTTATTTATTTGTTTTATGTATGCACTTAGTGTTATAAACTTGTTTTTTTTTAAATTTATTTAAATTATATAGTATGTATACTGCATTTCCAGAAGGCCAGAAGAGGGCACCAGATCTCATTATAGATGGTTATGAGCCGCCATGTGGGTGCTGGGAATTGAACTCACGACCTCTGGAAGAGCATCCTGGGCTCTTAACCTCTGAGCCATCTCTCCAGCCCCAACTTGTCTTTTAGAACCACCTTCATTGTGTCCCATTAATTTGGGTATGTTGTCTATTCATTTCATTCAATTCCAAAAAAAATTTTAATTTCTATCCAAATTTCTGTTTTTATTCACTTTTTCTCTTTTTATTAAGAATTTTTTAAAATACAATCTTTTCTCATTTTACATAGCTATCCCATTCCCCCTCCCTCTCCTCCTCCCACTTGCGCCACCCTCACCCTACCCCACCTCCCCATCTACTCCTCAGAAAGGGTAAGGCTTCCCATAGGGAGTCAACAAAGTCTGACACTTCACTTTGAGGCAAGACCAAGGCTCTCCCCACTATATCTAGGCTGAGCAAGGTATTTCTCCAAAAAAGAATGTGCTCCTAGATGCCAATTCAAGCAGTAGGAATAAATCCTGGTCCCACTGTCAGTGGCCCCACAGACTGTCCGAGCCATACAACTGACCCCCACATTCAGTGGGCCTAATTTGGTCCTATGCATGTTCTCCCACTATCAGTCCAGAGTCAGTGACCAGTATCCCCTCCCACAACCATGGGTCTTGAGCAAAGCATGACACATGAAGTTGAGGCAGGACAGAGCTCCTACCCTTGTGTCAAGGCTGGGCAAAGTAATAATTACAGCATGGGGAACAACTGAGATCATTGTTATTTCAAGGACCACTGATTGTTATTCCTGTTATGTTGCTGTTGTTGGTTGTGGAGGAGATGGTGGTGGTGGTGGTGGTGTGCACTTCCTTTATTTTGGTTTTGCTGGTATGAGATTATTATTTCCTGCATTTTCATGTGCATAGTTAACCTTTTGAATTTTTCCTTCTAGCGTCTTCTAGGTGCTTTCTTCTCCTTCTAGGGTTGGATTTGTAAGTAGATATTGTTTAAAGTTTACTTTACCATGGAATATCATATTTCTCCCTCTGTTGTTTCTGTTGTTGGTATTCTGTTTTAATCCCTGGTGGTCTGATAGGTTCTCAATCTGTGAGTCAAGACCCCTTTAAGGGGTCAAATAACCCTTTCACAGAGGTTACCTAAGGCCTATCAAAAACACAGATATCTGCATTATAATTCAGAACAGTGACAAAATTACAGTTATGAAGTAACAACAAAAATAATTTTATGGTTCAGGGTCACCACAACATGAGAAACTGTAGTAAAGTGTGGCAGCAATAAGAAGGTTGAGAACCACTGATATAGGGTGACTCTAGTTGTCTGGGCTGGCATCTGTGCTCTCTTAGAGTCTGCAGCACATCTGTTCAAGCCCTTCTGGTTTTCAGAGTCTCCATTGAGAAGTCAGATATAATTTAATAAGTCTGCCTTTATTTGCTACTTGGTCTTTTTCTTTGCAGCTTTTAATATTCTTTTTTTGTTCTTTATTTAACATTTTGATTATAATATGGCAAGGAGACTTTCTTTTCTAGTTCAATCTATTTGGTGTTCTGTGTGCTTATTGTATCTTTATAGGCTTCTGCGTTTTTAGATTAGAAAAAATTCCTTGCATAATTTTCTTGCAAATATTTTCTGGGCCTTTGAGCTGGTATTTTCCCTTTTCTCTATTCCTATTACTTATAGTTTTGGTATTTTCATGGTGTCCCAGATTTCCTAGATGTTCTCTGTCAGGAAATTTTTAGATTTAACATTTTCTTTGACTAACGTATCCATTTCTTCTACTGTATATTCATTTCCTGCAATTCTCTCTTCCATTTCTTGTATTCTGTTGGTGACATTTGCATCTGTAGTTCCTGTTTACATTTCTAAAATTTTCATTTCCCAAATTGCCTGTTAGTGTTTTCTTTATTGCTTCTATTTCCACTTTCAGATCTTGAAGAGTTTTATTTGTTTCCTTCAACTGTTTGTTTGTATTTTTCTCTGCTTTCTTTGAGGAATTTATTAATTTCCTCCTATTGTTAGTTTGTGTTTTCCTGGGATTCTTTGAGGGATTTATTCATTTCCTCTTTAAGGACCTCTATCATCATCATATAGTTGGCTTTAAGGCTTTTTCTTTGCTTCAGTTATCTTGGAATATTCAGCGTCTGCTGTGGTTTGATAGGTGGGATCTGGTGAAGACACAGCCCTGGCTCTTATTGATTGTGTTCTTACACTGGCATTTAGACATCTCTGTTTGGGGTAGCTGTAGGTCTAGATTATGATTTATGTGTTTGTCTTGTGGGTGGGTGATTAGTCCTTGTTTTTTGTTTCCTCTCTGGAGTTCAGAAAGTATGTTGTCTGTGTGTGGTTTTCTTTATTGGCTCACTTGGTTGGTGTGTTCATGGAAAATGCTTGCTTATGTTGAAGGCAGGGGGAAGAGGAGGTCAGGGGAATACAGATTGTTGCATCACTAGGTATGAGAACTGGGTCTGGGAGAACAGAGAGAGTGGAGAAAGACTGGGGGCAGACTGTGTGGTCTTCTGACAGGTATGGCCATTGGCTCAGCAGTAGGTGTCTGTTTGAATTGGGTACTGGGACACAGGGATAAACCAGAGAGTGGGGTCATCTGAAGATACACAGGAGGCACAGATGGAGGGTATGGGAAGCTGCAGCTGCAGCACTAGTTGTGACCCTGAGAATTAGGTCTGGGTTAACAGACAGAGCAGAGAAGATCTGCCAGCAGCCTACGTGGTTTTCCAGTTTTATATTTAATTTTGAGAAAACAAATGCACTCCAGCCAAGGAAGAATGGAGCTAACTGCAGATCTTTCTCACTTCTCCTCCCAATCCAACCACCCAGTGCCATCTCTGTCTTTGCAGCACTCCACCTGCTGTGACCTCGCCTTCCCCTCGGCCATCTTCAGCAGATCTCACAGATCTCCTACAACCTTACTGACCACCCCATTCCTTTGTCTCAGCCACCAGCTCCCATAGGTATTCCCTCAGAACCCTCTGCGCATGCCTGCCAGGGAAGCAAATTTAAGCAGTATCTATCTACAAATCCAGCCCTGCATAGGCACTATGAGGAAAACCTCAACCTAAAGAGGTTAACAACATGAAAAACCACACAAAGAATAGAATATTCTAGACCGACAAATTAAAAGAGGTCTCACACCCTCACACACAGACACACACACTCACACACACACTCACACAAAATAAAATAACAGTAAACAACAAACACTGCTAATTGATAACTCTCAATGTGAATGGTCACATTTTAAATCTTAAAGCTCCAAAGGGCACCTACTTTTGTAAAAGAAACACTACTACAGCTTAAATCACATACTTACCTACACACACCAACAGTGGGAGCCTTCAGTACCTGTTGGGGGACTGTGGACCCCCATACCCTGAATTTCCTGTGACTTCCTTGCCTGCCGGAGAAAACAAAAAACAAAACTTGTTTTCCTGTGTTTGCAGCTGCTCTGAGCAAACAACTTGTTTTGCAGCTGCTCAGAGCATGAGACCCTCAGGAGTTCCTGATAGCAGGGGAGTGGTTTCTGGTGGACTTGCAGCTAAGAGTTAGGGTGTGGTCATTAGTCAAGGAGACCCTATATAAGCTGCCCTTGTACACTAAAGGGAATGTTCTTGGTGTTACCCGTGTTTGTCCCTCTCTCTCTGTGTGTGCTTTAATCTCCAATCCCTTGCCCGACTCATGAACCATACCATAGCACATAGTGTGTAGAGCAGGTGTTACACTACAAGTACCCAACTCTCACCAAGGACAGGTCAATCAGACAAGGACTAAACAGAGAAAGGCTGGAGCTAACTGATGTTATAAACCAAATGAATCTAACAGACATTTACAGAGCATTCCACCCAAACACAAAGAATATTCCTTCTTCTCAGAACATCACAGAATTTTCTCTAAAATTGGATAATACTCTAAAACAAAGGAAATCTCAATAGATATAAGAAAATTGAAGTAATTCCCTACATCCTATTTGACCACCATGGGCTAAAGCTGGATATCAAGAAAAACAGAAACACTAGAAAGTGCAAAGTCATGGAAACTGAACAACTCTCTACTGAATGAAAAAATGGGTCAAGACAGAAATAAAGAAATAAAAAACTTTCTAGAATTTAATGAAAATGAATACACAGCATATGCAAACTCATGGGACACAATAAAAGTGGTGCTAAGAGGAAAGTTCATAGCATTAAATGCCTACATAAAAAATTAGAGAGATGTCATGCTAGCGATTTAACAGAAGAATTCTGAAAGCTCTAGAACAAAATGAAATAAGCACACCCAAAATGAGTAGATAGCAAGAAGTAATCAAACTGAGGGCTGAAATCAATATAATAGAAACAAAGAGAACAATAAAAAAAATCAATGAAACCAAGAATTGGTTCTTTGAAAAATTAACAAGATAGACAAAGCTTTATCCAAATTAGCTAAAAGATGGCAAGAGAATATCCAAAATAGTAAAATCACAAACAAAAAGAGGAACACAACAGAACCTAAAGAAATCCAGAGAGCCATAAGACATACTTTAAAAACTTGTACTCCACCAAATTGGAAAATCTAAAAGAAATACAAAATTTTCTCAGTAGGTATCACTTACCAAAGTTAAATCAAGAAAAAAAATTTAAATAGATCTATAACCCTTAGTTAAATAGAAGTAATCCTTAAAAGTCTCCTCCCACACACCTCCCAAAAGCTCAGGGCCAGATGGTTTTAGTGCAGAATTCTACCAGACTTTCAAAGAAGAGTTAAGGCCAATACTCCTCAAATGATTCCACAAAATAGAAACAGATGGACCATTGCCATTCACTTTATGAGGTTGCAGTTAACCTGATACTCAACCCACATAAAGACTGAACAAAGAAAGGGAATTATAGACTTATTTCCCTCATTAACATAGATACAAAAGTAATAAAATTATTACAAACTGAATAAAAGAGCACATGAAAAAGATCATCTACTATGATCAAGCAGGCTTCATCACAGAGATTTACTGATGGTTCAACATACAAAAACCAGACAATGTAATCTACCATTTAAACAAACAGAAAGAACAAAAACCACAGGATCATTTCACTAGATGAAGGGAAGTCCTTTGACAAAATCAAACACCCTTTCATGATAAAATTCCTGGTACAATTAAGGATACAAGGAACATACCTAAACAAAATAAATGTAATTTAAAGAAAGCCTATAGCCAACATCAAGTAAATGGGCAGAAACTCAAAGACAAGGTTGTCCACTCTCATCATATATATTCAATGTACTGTTTGAAGTTTTAGCTAGTGCAATAAGACAACTGAAAGAGAACAAGAGGATTACAAATTGGAAAGGAAGGAGTCAAAGTATCACTATTTGCAGATGATATGGTAGTATACGTAAGTGATCTTAAAAATTCCATTAGGTATTTTGAGTGAGACACAGAAAGACAATTGTCACATGTACTCACTCATTGGTGGTTTTTAAACACAAAGCAAAGAAAACCAGACTACAAACCACAATCCCATAGAATCTAAACAACAATGAGGACCCTAAGAGAGACATACATAGATCTAATCTGCATGGGAAGTAGAAAAAGACAAGATCTCCTGAGTAAACTGGGATCATGGGGACCTTGGGGGAGGGTTGAAGGGGAGAGGCAGGGAGGGGAGCAGAGAAAAATGTAGAGCTCAATAAAAATCAATAAAATAAAAAAAATAAAAAAATAAAAAATAAAAATTCCATTAGGTAAATCAGACAGCTGATAAATACTTTCAGCAAAGGACTGGATATAGGATTAACTCCAAAAAATCAGTATCTCCTATATACCAATGGAAAATGGACTGAGAAGGAAGTCATGGAAATGTCTTTCACAATAGCCACAGTGGAGTAATTCTAATCAAGCAAGTAAAAGACCTTTATGACAAAAAATTTAAGTTCCTGAAGAAAGAAATTGAAGGAGATATCAGAAGATGGGAAAATCTCACATGCCCATGGATCAGTGGGATTAACCTAGTAAAAATGGCCATTCTATCATAAGCAATCTACAGAGTCAACGCAATCCCTATCAAAATTCCAACACAATTCTTTACAGTCCTTGAAAGAACTATTTTCTACTTCATAGGACACAACAAGCAGAGGATAGGTAAGACAATCCTGAACAATAAATGAACTTCCAGAGGTAACACCATCCCTGATTACAAGCTATGATACTACAGAGCTATAGTAATAAAAACTGCATGGTATTGGTATAAAACAGACATGTTGATTAAAGGAATTGAGGACCTAAACATAAGTAACAGCTATGGACATTTGATTTTTGATAAAGAAGCCAGAAATATGTGTACTCTGGAAAAATAAAGCATCTTCAATGAACACTAATTGTTCTCATTATCCACCTTTACTTGCTGCCTGGCCGCCCCACCTATTCTTCCTACCTCGCTACTGGCCAACCAGTATTTTATTAAACAAGTACTAGAAACAAATCTTTAGGGGGTAAAACCATTGTCTCACAGCAGTGAGCCATGTGCCATAGGAGCTAGGAACCAAATTTGAGAACTCAAGAATGTAATATATACATATACAAATGCATACAAATAATTTATATAACTGAAGAAAACTAGAGAGGTGACCTTAATTTCTTATTCTTTAATAAATATTACTATTTTTATGTGTATTACTATAAAATTTAATGCATGAAAAGAGCAGGAAAAGGATTTCAAAGACTTTACTAGTGCTTTCAAAGTTAACTTGTAAATTCTGTGGAAATCTAATTAACAAGAGGAGTTAACTGTTAGCTTCACAGCAAAGAGTTACACTTAGTAGCCACAGACCAGTTTTTCCATATTTTTCTTTTATTAAAAGTAGATTCCTTACTCATACAATATATCTTGATTATAGTTTTCCCTCCCTCTACTCTCCCAGTTCTCCCCTTAGGATTCACACCTTTCTGTCTCTTATTAGAAAAGAGCAGACTTCTAGGAAATAACAAGAAAACATGACAAAATAAAGTACAATAAGATGAAGCAAAAACCATATACTGAAGTTGGACATGGCAATCCACGAGGAAGAAAAGAATTCCAAGAAAGGACCAAAGAGTTAGAGACCTACTCATTTCCAGAGTCAGGATTCTCATAAAAATACTAAGAGAGTAGCTATAGTATATATGCAGAGAACCTGGTGAAGACTCGTGTAGGCCTGTGTTTGCTGCTTTAGTATCTGTGAGCTCATATGTGTCTTCTTAGTTGACTCAGATGGTCTTCTTCTCTTGCTGTCCTCCATCCCCTCTGACTGTTACAATCTCTCTACCTCATTTTCTGCAGGATTCTCTGAGCTCTGAGGGAGAGATTTGATGGTGACCTCCCATTTAGACTCTCTGGCTGTGGGTCTCTACATCTTTTCCCATCTGCTAACAAGGGAAGCCTCTCTGATATTAACTGGATTAGGCGCTGATCTCCCAAATCAGTTTTCACTGTGTTTCAGAAACAGTGGTAGCCTCGTACACTTACTCTACGAGCATTCAAGCTCTCTGACCAGTTTTGTCATTCCCATCATTAATCAAATATTACATGTACATAATATAATACTGTACAGAATAGTAAAATAGCACTTCTTTGTACTATGAATGCTAGTGAGGAGCGGTTAAATTTTTAGTTTTCCATCAAGTCAATTTCTCCAAGTTGAGAGACCTAAGTATGTGGTATATTCAGCAATAGGGTTTTGTGTCATATTGTGGAGGGTTACCAACACACACACACACACACACACACACACACACACAATGTAATTGCTAGGTGCCTCTTTTACAACAGGCCTTGGAAAGAACTTTTGCAAATGAGGAGCCCTAAATCTTTTCTTTATTAATTTTTTAAAATTTTATATACTACTTCCAATTTCCCCTTCCTCCCCTTCTCCTGCCCCCATCTCTCCCATCCCCCCATCCTTTCCTCAGAGTGGGTAAGTCCTCCCTTGGAACGAAGTCTGGTATACCAAATGGAGGCAGAACCGAGTTCCCCTTCCCCCATATCAAGGCTGAGCAAGGTATCCTACCATAGTGAATGGGATCCAAAAAGCCAGTCCATGCACCCAGGATAAGTTCTGGTCCCACTGCCAGGGGTTCTCCCAACAGATCAAGCTACATAACTGTCATTCACATTCAGAGAACTTAGTTCAGTCCCATGCATGATCCCCAACTATCAGTCCAGAGTCCGAGAGCCCCCACCCGGGTCAGCTGTCTCTGTGGTTTTTCCCGTCATGATCTTGAACCCTCTTGCTCATATGACCCCTCCTCCCCCTCTTCAACTAAGCTCCAGGAGCTCAGCCTAGTGTTTGGCTGTGGATCACTGCATCTGCTTCCACCAGTTATTGGATATAGGGTCTATGATGACAATTAGGGTAGCCACTGATCTGATTACAGGGGAAGGATAGTTCAGGGACCCTCTCCACTATTGTTAGGAGTCTTAGCTAGGGTCATCCTTGTGAATTACTGGGAATTTCCCTGGCACTAGGTTTCTTCCTAATCCCATAATGTCTCTCTCTATTAAGCTATTTCTTCCATGTTCCCTCTATCAGGATATCTCTTTTATTGCTCCCACTCTTTGCCCCCCCAAACTTGGCCATCCTAAGCCCTCTTGTTGCCATCTCCTCCCTTATACTTCCCTTCCCAGTTTACCCAGGAGACCTTAATTATTTCCCTTTTATAGTACCCTCCATGTGTTTCACTCTTAGGGTCCTCCTTTTTACCTAGCTGGCGTTGTGGTTTGTAGCTTGGTTATCCTTTGCTTTACACCTAGCATCCACTGATGAGCGAGTAGATACTATGTTTGTCTTTCTGGGTCTGGGTTACCTCACTCAGGATCACTTTTTCTAGTTCCATTCATTTGCCTGCAAATTTCATGATGTCATTGCTTTTTATCTGCTGAGTAATACTCCATTGTGTAAATTTTCTTCTTTTCCATTCTTTGGTTGAGGGGAATCTATGTTGTTTCCAGGTTCTAGCTATTACAAATAATGCTGTTATAAGCATAGTTGAATGCATGTCCTTGTGTATACAGACCAAAGGGTCTGTATCCTTTGGGTATATGTCCAGGAGTGGTATTTCTGGGTCTTGAGGTAGATTAATTCCCAATTTCTGAAAAACTTCCATATTGATTTCTAAAGTATCTGTATAAGTTTGCACTCCCACCATCAGTGGAGGAGTGTTCCCCTTACTCCACATCCTCTTGAGCATAAGCTGTTATTAGTGTTTTTGAGCTTAGCCATTCTAATATAGCATGGTATAATAGTGTTGTAAGACACTATTCAGAGTTGTTTTGATTTTTATTTCCCTGATGGAGGAGCCCTAAATCTTAAGTATATTGGCTTCAACTTAGAATTATTTTTGTTTGTTTGTCGGTTTCTTGTTTTTCAAAACAGAGTATCACTATGTAGTCCTGATTGTTCTGAAATTTGCTTTGTAGACCAGGCTGGATTGAACTCACAGGGATCCTTCTGCCTCTGCCTCTGCCTCTGCCTCCAGAGAGCTGAGATGTAAGGTGTGGACCTCTATGCTTGGATAGAAATACTTTTATTAATTTTATCTATTTTGATTCCCTGTTTAGTTACTTCATCTTGTTAGACTGAGAAATTCAGATTCCACAGCATAAAAATGTTGGCCTAATGAAAAAGATAGGCTAAAGGAAAAGTAGAGTGTATGAAATCTGGAATAAAACCATATATTAGATTTCCCTGAGGATAGCTATAGGATTTTTACAGACTAACCCCTAGCTATACTGGGTCTTCTTTCAGTTCATAATATTTAATACAATTAGTTTGATATAGTCAAACACCTATTTTTCTTAGCCAACTTTTCAAGAAAGTCTTGGACACAATTCCCCAATAACAGTGAACAATCAATGAGAAACAGTATGTCTTCCTGCCAGTAATTTAGCTATCACTCTCTTATGGTTCTTCAACTATCATGTATTGCTTTCACATCTCTTTCCTGCCTCCCTAGGAATAACTTTAGCAAGATTCCCCTTGGGCCCTGGTAGTAAGAGCTTTTTTCCTATGATGTACTGTTTCTTGTTGATAAGTTGAGTAGTGTGTTCTTAAATATCTAAGAATAACTTTAATGGATTTAACCACTTGACTTTAAGCTACATTTCAATTTTCAACTGATGTAATGGTACTTTTTGTAAGGGAAGAAAATATGGAACCTATAAGTCAAATGGAGATAGGATAAGTGCACCTATCTGACATCTTGATGAATATGAATTATGTCAAGCTTATTTAATAGCTCATAAGTTTATGTCAACAGTGATAACAGTAGCCATTAGTGATGACACTGAAAATATTGAACCTTTAGCTAGGATTTCATCTGAAGGTCAGGGGATCCAGCCACCAAAATCCTCTTTGATATAGGATGGGAAATAGGAGTAAAAAATGTCTAAACATCAACAGATATAACTTGCTTCTTTATTGTTATGCTTCCTAAATCTCTCAAGCTATCTAAGTAGTTCTATTATAATATAATGTTGATATTAAATAAAAGTCAATAGTTTTATTTTTAGAGATGAGGTTGTAGTACATTTTAAGAGGATTATTCTCTGTAGGACAAAACAAAAGGTATCATTCATTTTTCTCCTGGAATAGACTAGCTAACAATTTTCATGTAGCATCTTTGTCTAGTTTCCCAATGATCATGAAGAACCAGGTAAATTAGCATGAATCTAAACTTTTAGGTATTTCAGGGCATAACAGTACTCCTCAAGGCATGGTCTTTAAAAACAAATAAAGTTGAATATTTTTGGACTCTACAAGAATTCTACATCAAATCTGTAAGGATGGGGCCTGGAATTTTGTATTTAACACAAACTTCTCATCTAGTTCTTAAAAACTTTAAAAATATGAGTATCTGTGTGTTTGAGTTCATAATACTTAAATATTGAAAGGATTTCTGAAGTTTTACTTTTCAGTCCTTTGAATTCAGCAAGAATGGGGAATTGGAATCCAAATAAGAAATTAGTATGAAGGTACACTTAGCAGCCTATTGCCTTCTATGTAAATGGTTCATTTGATCACAGTGGTATTAAGTCCCAAGAAATGAGGGTCAATCATGAGAATATCCCAAGGATTGTCACAGTATATCACTGTCTAAGGTCATTGCATATGACTCTGACACATTATAGGGCTCACAGAGATGCCTATTTGGGGACAGATTGCATGGATAGAAGTCTATTTAGAATGCCACATACCTCTCCTTGGAGATAACATGGTAGATACATTTATGAAAAATGTGAGCCAATGGGAACGCAACTGTGAGCCTTGTTATAACTTAGTCATGAGATGCTACCAAGAGAGTCATGGAGTGGCTGAATTTGGAGCTTAGTAATATTTCAGCATGAGTCAGTGTTTCCATTTTTGCAAAATCCATTTGAAGCTGAAGCTGTGCTCATCACTGTATTTGCATATCTATTTTCATCTTCTATGGCTTGGGTGAGATAATACTCTCATACCCCTTCACCCCAGGGACTGGGGTTAGATCCTCTGCTCAGCTGGTTCAGCTGGCCCCTCAGAGACCCTGCCCACTGTGCTTTAGCAGCTCTAGAAAATCTCATAGGGCATCATTGCAACAAAACGGACACATGGTGATTTCTGTCCCACATACATTTTGAGGCTTTTTTTTTTTTAGATCTGTGGTTCAGATTAGCTGTTACTACTATCATTTTCTATTTTTACAAAATAATAGAAACTGAGAATTCATATTGGAGTATTCAAGGTAAGGTTAACTGGGTCACACGGACTCTTGTTTGGAGCGTTTCTAATAATGACTTTATAGATATTTAAGTGATGATAGAAGAATGGGAACCAGGGGTGTCTCTTCTAGGTTTTGTCAATCTCATTCCCCAGACACCCTCATATCTATAGTATTCGTTGCTATATTTGTTATTGTGACAGATATCTGAGACAGCAAACAGGGTGGGTTTAGTTTAGCTCACAGTTTTAGAAGTTCCAGTTCACGGTTAGCTTGCCCAATTGTTTCAAGCCTATTGTGGGATATTACAGCTGCAAGAACATATGGCTGCTTGGTGGAACAATGTTGCTTACTATAGATTTGCGATATTACATGTACATCTTATGCATGTGTGTGTGCATACATGCACTAAATGTGTCTACAACTATGTACTTCCTACTTCTCTCATTGGTTAATAAAGCAGCTGCTTTGGGACCAGTGCAGTGTAGAATAGTGCAAGGCAGGAATTCTAAGCAGATAGAGGAGGAGAGAATAGGCAGAGTCAGGGAGACAAACGAGGGATGCCAGATGGAACCTTACCAGTAGGTCACAACCATGCGGTGATACACAGATTAATAGAAATGGGTTAATTTAAGATGTAAGAACTAGCTAGGAATATGCCAGAATCATTAGCCAAGCAGTATTGCCATCACTATAGTTTCAGTGTGATCATTTCGGGTCTGAGCGGATGTGAAACAAATGAGCAGTCTCCACCAGCAAGACCCCCCAGCCTCCTTGATTGTATGATTCACATTCTATGTGTGTCTTCCTCAGTTATCCCTATAAAATTCATCCTGGAACATGCTGTTACTTACAAGCCCAGAAATGTGCTTTAATAATCTAGGCAGCTCACAGTGACATCAAACAGACATTCAAGAGTAATTGCCTCATCTTTTAAATGTGATGTGTCTTAAATACTATGAGTAGAGTTTGATGCCTCGTATATAGCACAGATGTTTGTTGGATGATTGTTGAGAACTCAGTTGATTTGTAAGTGATCTTTAGAGATAGGTCCTGACCTATTAATAGAATTTGTAAATGTAAGTATTGGGTCTGCTTAAGTTACTTAAAACCTGTCTTTCCTAAGGATATTGATCATGTACCAGTGTATAAAGCCCTACAACAAAACTTCATAACTGGTATGGTCCAAATAAAGTATTTGTGAAATAAAGACTATCCTTGGACTGTGATCCTTAATTCTGGCAACCTGATCTTTTCCCTGGCATACCATAAGTATATTGCCATTTGCTATTTGATCTATGAGGTGAAAAAAGCCGACAGCGCCACACACCCTAAAGGCGGCTACTCTGAAACAATGAAACATTAGAAGGCTATATGCAAGTGTGAGCTGGTAACATTGCAGTCTCCATTTAGCTAAATTGACGTGCCTATGAGTTTTTGTTTTCTAATACAGGATCATATTTTTCCTCTGGAGAAATTGATAGATTAGCTTTTTAAAAAATATGATAAATTCAGAACCATCAATAGTCACTAAAAATGCCCGTCATCATTCTAAAATGTTAGTAAGTCTCTCTGGTCCATGCCAAGGAGAAGAGATCTGCTAAGCTTGAGAACTTAGCTCTGGTTCTATGAACGCAGTGGCAGTGTGACAAAATCAACTTCCATTTAACCAGGAAGTAGTTTATTTGATCAAAGTTAATATTCACGATAGTTTAGAATAACATCAACTTGAATGGGACCTATAGTGAGTGCATTCTACCAACGTCTCTGAAAATGGGCAAATTCAACATGTAGGTAATCTTGTGTGTGCCTGCACTTGAAAAAAAAAAACCTCATTAATTTATGCTAATTCTGTGCAAAGGAATTTACATTAATAAAACAAATCTTACAAAGTATTTTATTATGGAAGATCCTTGTAAGGATTTCTTTATCAGCTAGATGTGGCTGAACACATTCATGTAGTAAATGTATTGTTGTTTTTGCTCACATTTTCTTTAAACTTTTACTCCTGGTTAACGTTTAAATGTCTGTAGCTCTATCTAAGTCTGGGTAGATTTTAAATGGCAATTAAGATTTTTCTAGAAGGCTTAACATAATCAAAATGTACTCTTGGGTGAGAAGTTTTCTTCAGTTAGCTCAGACTCAACATGGTAGGACCATGGTCTCTAGTTTCAAGAATAGCATATACTTTCATAAATTAAAGCTAAAAATATTTAGTACCTTTTTTAAAGTCCAAATGCAGACTCCCTTACTCAGTATTGATGACACACAAATCAAGCTTTTTTTTTTTTGATTGCATTTCACAATCACATTTTCTTTTGGTCCATTTCTAACTGTTTAAAATTCATCAGAAGTTGAAAAAAAATCTTACGTCAAAAATTGAAAATAAGATGTCTGCATTTAATTTTAAATCAGAACCTAATGAAATTTAACAGAATCATCTTAAGTAACAATGAAGTGCTTGATTTGTGGGGGAAAATACTGCGGAGAGTTTAGCTGCTTGGCTTCACTGAAAGTGTCATAAAAGCAACTTTTGTACAATTCTTCATTAATTTTTGGTCTGGCTTCTACAGAACAGTTCAGTTTACTCTTTGTAATTTCAATTAACTTGTAATTTATGCTAAGAATTAAAGTATGGTGTATTTTATGTTTTCCTTAGACAACTCAATTAGATGAATAGAGTTTATTACATTTTTTATTCAATAATTTTTATTCTTAAACAGAGAGTTGTACACAATGATGACAAAATGGTTCTTTTAAAAGAGATTTTTTTTAAGGGTGCTTTTGTAGGGAAAAATTACACATTTCCTTGTGTTATCCAGCAAGCATCCTGTGTGTTATTTAGAGATCCTTTATCATGGAGGGTGGTCCAGGGGTGATTTATCGGGGGGGGGGAAGGAGTGTACAAAAATTTAATTATTATTTGACCTCAAATAATTATATGCCACTAAACTAATTAAAGAACCAATTAACAATGGAACACTAATGGGCAGTCTGCTCTTGCATGAGTCACTCTCGATTCACAAAGAATAAGTGATTGATATTAGAAGCGAGTCGCGAAGGATGTTTTTGGGGATAACTATCGCTGTCATTGCTATGTTAAATCACAGGCCAACCTCTGGATAAAAAGAGACAGGCTTATCATGAACCAGGAAAACAGCAGCTCCAGCCGGATAGCTTTGAGTCAAGTCCTTGTTTCAGAGCGATGACTCAGTGTGGGGTAGCCGGGAGCTCTGTTCTCAGCTCTTTCCAATCCAGCCATTCAGTCTCTAATGTTCAGGTTGCGTGCCTCATGCCGATTATTTCTGTGAAGTCCATCACAGTCGGCCTTATTTTCTCCAAAGCATTTATCTTCATTTCCAAGAGAATGAAGGGGGAGTTCAGTGGTACCACTGTCTGTGAGGCAGTGTTAATAGTTCAACAGGGAAAACAACTGGACAAATGGCTAGAGGGATGTGAAAGTCTAACATAAAGAAAGGCTTTTAATATGTCAGTGTGGAGTGCTCAGATGTTTGTGGGAACTAATTTATTTTTATGGTGATAATAAAAATACACAGAAATATAAACAAATATATACATGCATTATTACTGAGTGGGTATTTTTCATCTGTCAGTTTTTGTAATTTATGACGGCTTTTATGAATTCCATTCTTTTTTATGTATGACTAAATTGCAAAAAACCCATTTTATTATTGCTTTCTTATTCAACAGCATACAGATTAATACTATTTGTTGATCTAGAAGCAGCAGTTGGGGCTGGGGAGATGGCAAGGCCAGCACATGGATCTGAGTTAGAATTCAAAGCATCCATATAAAATTTCAGGAGTGGTAAGGGCACCTGCTTGTAACTCCAGTGCTATGGGAAGTGGAGACAGGAGTTTAACTGGGATTCACTGGCACCCAGCCTAGCTCCATGTAGAGTGGGAGACCCTGTCAGAAAGGAATGAGGCAGACAGTCATAAAGTCCTCCTCTGGCTTCTATACACTCAAAGGTATGTGGGCATATATGTTCATATCACACACACACTCATACATATATACATATATACAGACACACACAGAGCAACAACATAGAGAAGTATCACTATATTATTATTATTATATTTCTGTCAACAACAGTGCTGTTGAGACAAAAAATGACAGGGACCAGGGTACAAACAGGGGTTGTGGATCCCTGGAAAAGATGTACTTTGAGGGGCAACCTTAATACCCCAAGGACTGGTCCATAACTCCCATGCTTGGAAATAGGCAACACTGAAGATTCACATGTTTAAGTGGCTGCCATTGACTTTTTAAGGTTGACAACTAATGTCACTGTTCTTCAACACTGCACAGACCAACAACCAGTTTGCAGGCTGTTCAAGGCTCCTGAGCTGCCAGCTTGGGAACTATGGTTTTAACTTTGAGGGTTTACCTTGCTTTATCTCATTTGAATTTTCTCAGAAATAGTCCTCACTTTTCTTGCTTTTTTTAATTTAAAAAGATTTTCATACATAGGTTGATCATGTTCTTTTCCCCCTAACATCTCTGAGATTCTCCTCACCCCATTTCCTACCTAAATTTATGATCTCTCTCTCTCTCTCTCTCTCTCTCTCTCTCTCTTACACACACACACACACACACACACACACACACACACACACACACACACACCCCAGAACACAAAAACAAAGAAAGAAAATCAAAGCAAACAAACAGAAAAAAATCAATAAGACAAAAGACCTCCCCACATGAAACAAATGTGCCCTCGTCAAAAAACTGCCTCTAGTTTGCTTTAGCAATTTAAAGTTTGGGCCAAATATTACACCTATATCTTTCCACAAGTAATGAACCATACATTGGCTATTGTTAGTGCTTTGAGCAAAAGAAAAGAGATGTTCGAGCATTCGTGATTACTTCAACAGCGCAAGCTGACAGAGATCATATTTTCTACATAGGTATCATGAGCTTTTTCTAATTATCTTACACTGCGAATTGAATTATGTCCCCAGTAAGCCTATAAATTCGTATATTGGAGTCCTAACTCCCACCGCATGTGGGTAGTTGGAGACCTTTAAAGTGTTCAAAACTGAGGTTGAATGTGGCTGTAGTTCATAACTCTGCTGTCTGGTGAGGACATCCCAGGGGTGTGCATACACAGAGAAGAGAATCTACACCCCAGGTAGAGGGGCTTTAGAACACATTCACCTGAAGGTCACTGGATCTGGAATGTGCAGCTACCACATGTATAAAAACCAGAGGAAAGAATTGACTCTTGTTTCCTTCATTTAAATGATCACCAGCTGACTTTCCTACTTCCTGCCATCCAGCAACATTCCAATCATCCACTCACATCAAATTCAGATTATTTGGAAACAAAAAAGCAATTCCATTGACAGTTCGGAGTCTGATCTTATGTTGTGTGTAATATGGCTGTCAAAATATTTATTAGTTGAATGAATAGGTAGTCTCAAATTCTGTAATGTTTGTGGATATCAATTCATTTACCTTTTTTTGGATGGCAAGCACTAGTTGACTATAAATCTTAGAGTCTTCAAAAATCCATAAAAGTGCAATATTTTCTGTAAAGCTGATGTGTCCACACAAAAATATATAGAATTGGCATGGTATTTCTTTTCACCAAAATAATGTGCATTCTAAAAGTCCTATTTCCCAATTACATGTTTTAAAATCATTACTAAATGTCATTTAAGAAAAGCTAAAACCAAGTTTGGAATAAAAACATAATTAATCATAAATTTAAAAAAGCACCATTATTAGGACCAAACAGAAATAAAATAACCAAAGTATTACTTAATATGTGTTACATAGGAAAGTAAATAGCTAAGACGTTCTAAGGTGTGAAACACAGGAAGCAAAATAATATATTATTTAGAATGAGTAATCACGAAAGACTATTTGGGTAGAATTTGAATTTTTGGATTGAGTATCTTCTCCATAATGACAAAACTAAATAATACAAATAAAATCTTTTTGACAGTACTTAAGGTGCTGGGTCGAAGCTCAGAATATTTAAAGTTTGGTTAATGATTATATTATTACTTAATGTGAAAGAGTTAAATTTAAATGTGTTCTTAGTATTGTGTTCTCAAGTAGAGATACACTACTCAGAAATATAAAATAATCCGTTGGGCATCTGTGGCACATGCCTTTAATATCAGCACTTGGGTGACAGAGGCAAGTGGATCTCTGTGAGTTCAAGACCAGCCTAGTCTACAGAGAGAGTTCCAGACAGCTAGGGCTGTTACACAGAGAAACCCTGTCTCAGAAAAAAAAAAAAAAGGCTAAACAAAATAAAAGAAAAAAGTAGAAATAATTTTTATTTAGAAAAACAAAAATGTGTTTCTTACCTATAAATTAAAACCATATAAATCATTATATAGTATTAAAAGAGACATTCATTTCCATTATGTCCAAATATAAGTGATGCTTACTGCATGCTTAAAATGACATAGGGAAGCTGAAAAACCTGGGAGCGGATTGGGCGAGAGAGAATGCCTGAATTTATACCAGATGTAGAAAGTGTCCCCTGGGGTGCGTTCATTATGGACATGCACAATCAATCCTTCAGACACACTGCTTACGTCACGCCTTCCTTACCCATTCATTGGCTGACACCTGCACATTAGGAGTGCACCTGGCTGAAATGCGAGTGACTCCCAACACCAGCTTGTAAAATCTTTTTCTATAAAATTTACCTCTTTAAAATGTAGCAAAATAAATTCAGTAACAAAGAAAGACACCTACATAAACAAGTAGATCCCCAAAAAGCATAAGCAGCCACTGGATTCAACCAAAAACCACAGGTGGAAGGAGTTTTTAAGGGTCCTTGGAGCACCGTGAAAGCTTCTCACAGAAATATAGTTATAGAAACACCTGGTTCTGCAAATGGGCCAGTCCACTGGGACAATTTCCCAGCATCCAGTGGGTCTCAAAGTACCTTTAGTACCTCGGATTGGAGCTATGTGCTGATGCTGAACTAAAAATATCTGGGATCTCAGGCCGAACCGTCATTGCATGACCTAAATAAACCTTTACTATGCTTTCTAAAAACTGAAGTTTTATAGTAGCAAGACTTAACAATTATGAGGCTTGCCTAATGTGGAGAACATGCAGAGACCGAGTCTACCTTCAGTTAATGTGGAATGCAAGTAATCATTAGGAGAAGTCATGTTATTGCCTGGACAGGGAATTGGTATTTCTCTCTCTAATTAAGGCACTAAGAAAGAGTATTAATAATTTCACCAAGAAAGGAGGGTGATGAAGAATGAAATTACCGGGTGCGAGCCAGAAGGGAACACGAGACACACAACAAAATCCACTTTAAGAGTTTATTGAGAGAAAGACATGAGCGTGGAGAGAACATATCCAGCTTGTAGAGGCTGTCTAGTGCATTTGCACAGGGGCTTTCGTAGCTGCATCACGCTTAGATCATGTGACCACGCTGCAAGTAATTCACTAGGGCTTGAGGGCCCTGAGTGGCTTTGTAACTTGCCTGGGTGTTCGATGGCACCTGAGCTGCACTGGAATCCAGAAGTACCAGTGCTTGGGTTGGCTAGACATTTGCCAAAGCTCCGGGTGATGGAAATGATAACAGAGAATACTTGCCACACATTATTCTGGTGATATGCTTTGTTCCTGACCTTCTAGATTTTGAGTTCTGCTATCATATTCACGATAACATAAATACCTAATTTACTTAAATATATGTTTTATAACTATGATCTTTAACTCATAATATATAATTAAAGATATAGTTTTCAGTTTCCTACTATTTTACATTGCAGTACTCAGTTTGATAGCAGGACTACAAGTCAAAAAATAAAGTTAAAACAACATTTTCAAGTACTGGAATATATGAAAAGAACAAATAGATAACCAGGAATTTAAAAACCAAACAGAGCTTCAGACTTCACATAAGGGGCGAAATGATATGATCTAATATTGGCAAGAAAAAGTCTTACTTAATGTCTTTTTTTACCTGCTTAGCTCTGAGTGCTGTTTGACTTCTCAGACATATGCTTACCCAGATGAAAGTAGACAAACACAGCACTATTATCAAAACACCAAGGAAACATGGCTGGGGAGATGGGTCAGGGGATAAAGTGCTTGTAACACAAGTGTGACTACCATAGTCCAGAATTCGAGCTACCATGTAAGAGCCTGACAGGGTTGGGGGGGTTCCTATAATCCTAGCACTTGGGAAATTGGGACAGAGGATCTTTGGGTTAATTGGCTAGCTAGACTAGCCAGAATCAGAGAGCTCCAGGTTCGAGGGGGATCCTGCCTCAATAACAAAGTGTAGAGTGATGAAGAAGATACCTCATGTTGACATCAGGCCTCCACATGCATGCCCTCAAGTGTGTGAACACGCATGTACACACAAAAGGGGAGCCTCATTCTGGGTTTAGAATTACCACTCTCGGCTTTGTTGACACGGAAAATAAAGATGACTGTGTTTCTTCCCATTGCTGTGTTGTAGGAATGAGAGGATATCGAGTACTTACAAGACGAATATGAGTCACATACATCAATCATGTGACTGTGTGACTGGCACATGGGAAGGCAAGGAGTTTCCCTTCAGAGTCATCACAGAGTTTGGGTTGTGCTTAGTAGTCCTGATAAAATATCAGGAGAGTAATGGCGAACACAGTCAGGGTCTTAAAAGTCTTTCAGAGCTCCTGGGCTCTGACACTGATTGGAGGAGAAAGAATGAGGAAGTTGGCTGCAGTGCAGGGAAGTGACTGCTTCAGGTTTGTCATTGGCTAATGATTTAAGGGGGGCGGGGTGAAGAGCTGATGCAGAGAACAGTCAGGAGGCTATTGGAATAACCCAGGCAACATCAATACAGGCCTGGGCTAGGGGAAAAGCAAAGGAAGTTATAAGAAACGGTGAGAATCACTTTATATTTGAAGAGATGTCAGACTGAGGACAACACATGAGCATTCAAATCTGGGAGAGAAAGGGGGAGGGATTGGTGAAGGAAGAATCCAAAATTTTCAGCCTTTGGGGCTGGAAAGGTGAAATTGATTTTGATTTTAGCTGATAAGAAGTCCTACCATGAAATAATATTGAGAAATATAATTTTAATTCATTGTTTATAATGATGGCATAATTTAATAGTGACTCAGCTACAGAGATTTGGAATTAGTTTTGTTCCTCAATTACTATTTTCAAGAGTGTGAATAATATGCTTGCATATGGATACTCAACATGAGTATTAACCATGAGTCTGTTATTTCTTTATGATATTCTTTTTAATATATCAAAGCGCATGAATGTTATTACCCTTGGAATTGTGAATCTGTTTTGCAGAAGGTTTACAAATGTAACTGTTAAGTTAAAGAAAAATACAGAGCATGTATTTTACCCATTGTTTTACTTTAAAGAATAAATAAATTTAATCAATGGTGCTAGATATGATGTCAAGCATTTTATATGCATCCTTTTACACTTACCATCTCACGTCATTCTCATGATTTGAGGTGACTGTATCTATCTTACTTAACACATGAATAAAAAATCTCAGAAGAAGTAATTGGTACAAAATATGCTTGTTAGTAAGAAAAACTCAAATAACTACTTAACTTCAAAACTGATTTTTTATTATTTTATTTTTCTTAAAAAAGGAAACAAACTATTTTTTCATTTTACATTCCAACCCCAGCTCCTGGTCCCTCCCCTCCTCCCATTCCCTCCACTTTCCCCCACCCCACCCCCCATCCACTCCTCAGAGAGGTTAAGGCACATTGATTTGGGCAAAACCCAAGGTCTTCTCTACTATATCTAGGCTGAGCAAGGTATCCATCCAAAGAGCATATGTTCCAAAAAGCCAGTACAAGCAGTTGGGATAAATCTTGATGCCACTACCAATGGCCCCTCAGTCTGCCCCAGCCATACAACTGTCACCCACTTTCAGATGGACTAGTTTGGACCTATGCTACCTCTGTCCCTGTCTGGTTGGAGTTGGTGAGCTCACATTAGCTCAGATAAACATTTACGTAGGTGTCCCCATCATGGTCTTGACCTCTTTGCTCATATTCTCATTCCTGTCACTTTTCAGCTGGACGTTGGGAGCTCAGCCCAGTGCTCCACTACAGGTCTCTGCCTCAGTTTCCATCAGTTGCTGAATGAATGTTCTATGGTGATATTTAAGATATTCATCAGTCTGCCTACAGGGAAAGGACAGTTTGGGAACCCTCTCCTCTATGGCTTAGGGGCTTAGCTGGGGTCATCCTGGTGGATTGGGAATTTCTCTAGTGCCAGGTTTCTTGCTAGCCCCATAATGTTTCCATCAATTGAAATATCTCCTTACTTGCTCTCATCTCTGTCCTTCCTCTATCTCAACTATCCCATTCCCTCAAGTAATCCTCCCCCCTCCTCTTATCCTCTCCTCTTCCCCTTCTACCCTCACTTCTCCCTCTATCCCCATGCTCCCAATTTTGTCAGGCAATCTTGTCTATTTCCACTTTCCAGGTGGATCTATATATGTTTTTCTTAGGGTTCACCTTGTTGCTTAGCTTCTCTAGGATCACGAAATATAAGCTCAATATACTTTGCTTTACAGCTAGTAACCACTTATGAGTGAGTACACACCATGTTCATCTTTCTGGGTCTGGGTTACCTCACTCAGGATGTTTTTTTCTAGTTCTATCCATTTGCATGAAAATTTTAAGATGTCATTGTTTTTTACAGCTGAGTAGTACTCTAATGTGTAAATGTGCCACATTTTCTTTATCCATTCTTCCACTGAGGGGCATCTAGGTTGTTTGTAGGTTCTGGCTATTACAAATAATGCTGCTATGAACATAGTTGAACAAATGTTCTTGTAGTATGATTGAGCATCTTTTGGGTATATTCCCAAGAGTGGCATTGCTGGATCCTGAGGTAGATTGATTTCCAATTTTCTGAGAAACCACCACACTGATTTCCAAAGTGGTTGCACAATTTGCATTCCCACCAGCAATGGATGAGTGTTCCCCTTACTCCGCATCATCTCCAGCATAAGCTATCATTGGTGATTTTTATCTTAACCATTCTGACAGGTATAAGATGGTATCTCAGAGTGGTTTTGATTTGCATTTTCCTGATGGCTAAGGATTTAAGCCACTTGAACATTTCCTAAAGTGTCTTTCAGTCATTTGATATTCTTCTGTTGAGAATTCTCTGTTTAGTTTTGTACACCATTTTTTAATTTGGTTATTTGGAATTTTAATGTCTAATTTCTTGAGTTTTTTTTTTAATATATTTTGGAGATCAGTCCTGTGTCTGATGTGGGGTTGGGGAAGAGGTTTTTCCTTCAGTAGGCTGACTTTTTGTCTTATTGACTGTTTCCTTTGCTTTACAGAAGCTTCTCAGTTTCAGGAGGTCCCATTTATTTATTGTTTCTCTCAGTGTCTGTGCTACTATGGTTATATTTAGGAAGTGGTCTCCTGTGTCCATGCATTCAAGGCCACTTCCCCACTTTTTCTTCTATCAGGTTCATTATGGTTGAATTTATATTGAGGTCTTTAATCCATTTGGACTTGAGTTTTGTGCACGGGGATAGATATAAATCTACTTGCATTCTTCTGCATGTTGACATCCAGTTATGCCAGCACCATTTCTTGAAGATACTTTATTTTTTCCATTGTATAATTTTATCTTTTTTTGTCAAAAATCAGGTGTTTATAGGTGTGTGAATTAATAGCTAGGTCTTTGATTCGATTCCATCTATCAATCTGTATGTTTCTATGCCAATACCAAGCTGCTTTCTTTAGTGTAGCTCTATAATAGAGCTTGATGTCAGGGATGGTGATGCCTCTGGAAGTTCATTTATTGTACAGGATTGTTTTGGCTATCTTGGGTTTTTTGCTTTTTCCATATGAAGTTGATTATTGTTCTTTCAAGCTCTGTGAAGAATTGCATTGGGATTTTAATTGGGATTGCATTGAGTCTATAGATTGTTTTTGGCAGGATTGCCATTGTTATTATGTTGATCCTACCTATGCAAGAACATGGAAGTTTTTTCCATTTTCTGGTATCTTCTTCAATTTCTTACTTCAAAGACTTAAAGTTCTTGTCAAACAGGTCTTTCACTACTTTGCTTAGTGTTACCCCAAGATATTTTTTTGCTATTTGTGTTTATTGTGAAGGGTGATGTTTTCCTGATATGTTTCTCAGCTTCTTTATCATCTGTATACAGGAGGGCTACTGATTTTTTTTGAGTTAATATTGTATCCTGCCACATTACTGAAGGTATTTATCAGCTGTAGGAGTTCTCTAGTAGAGTTTTTGGGGTCTCTTATGTATACTGTCATAACATCTGCAAATAGCAAAAGTTTGACTTCTTTTCCAATTTGAATCCCCTTAATCTCCTTTTGTTTTTTTTTATTGCTCTAGTCAGAACTTCAAGATCTATGTTGTATAGATATGGGGAGAGTATATACCCTTGTCTCGTTCTGATTTTAGTGGAATTGCTTTGAGTTTCTCTCCATTTAATTTGATGGTGACTGTTGGCTTGCTGTAAATTACTTTTATTATGTTTATATATGTTACTTGTATCCCTGATCTCTCCAATACTTTTATCATGGAGGGTATTGGATTTTGTCTAATGCTTTTTCAGCATCTAATGAGATGATCATATTTTTTTCTTTCAGTTTATTTATATAGTGAATTGCATTGATAAATTATCATATGTTGAACCACCCCTGCATCTCTGGGATAAAGCTGACTTGATCATGGTGGATGATTTTTTTTATGTGTTCTTGCTTCTGTAAAGCAAAGGACACTGTCATTAAGACAAAAAGGCAACCTACTGAATGGGAGAAGATCTTCACCTAACCCCACATGAGACAAAAGACTGATCTGCAAAATATATGAAGAACTCAAGAAATTAGACATTAAAATTCTAAATAACCCAATTAAAAATGGGGTACTGAACTAAACAGAGAATTCTCAACAGAAGAATTTCAAATGGTCAAAAGATACTGAAGGACATGTTCAATTTCCTTAGCTATTAGGGAAATGCAAATCAAAACAACTTTGAGACACCATCTTACACCTGTCAGAATGACTAAAATCAAAAACAACAATGATAGCTTATGCTGGAGAGGATGTGGAGTAAGGGGAACACTCATCCATTGCTGGTGGGAATGCAAATTGTGCAACCACTTTGGAAATCAGTGAGGCTGTTTCTCAGAAAATTGGAAATCAACCTACCTCAGGATCCAGCAATGCCACTCTTGGGAATATACCCAAAAGATGCTCAATCATACTACAAGGACATTTGTTCAACTATGTTCATAGCAGCATTATTTGTAATAACCAGAACCTGGGAACACCCTGGATGCCCCTCAGTGGAAGAATGGATAAAGAAAATGTGGTACATTTACACATTAGAGTACTTCTCAGGGGTAAAAAACAATGGCATCTTGAATTTTGCATGAAAATGGATGGAATTAGAAAATACTATCCTGAGTGAGATAACCCAGACCCAGAAAGATGAACATGGTATGTACTCACTCATTAGTGGATACTAGCCATAAACAAAGGACATTGAGCCTATAGTTCATGGTCCTAGAGAAGCTAAGTAATAAGGTGAATCCAAAGAAAAACATATATAGATCCACCTGGAAACTGGAAGCAGACATGGTCACCTGACAAAATTTGGGAGCATGGGGGCAGGGAGTAGAAGGAAGGGAAGAAGGGGAGGGTTGGGGAGGGCTTGAGGGAGTGGGGTGGTTGAGATGGAGGAAGGACATATATGAGAGCAGGGAGGAGGATGTCTTGATTGAGGGAGCTGTTTTGGGGTTAGCAAGAAACCTGGCTCTAGAGAAATTCCCAGGAATACACAAGGATGACCCCAGCTAAGACCCTAAGCCATAGAGAGGGTGCCTAAATTGGCCTTGCCCTGTAGTCAGACTGATGATTATCTTATATATCACCGTAGAACCTTGGTCTAACAACAGATGGAAATGGAGACCGAGACCCATGTTGGAGCACTGGACTGAGCTCCCAGGGTCCATTTGAAGAGCAGAAGGAGGGAGAGTATGAGTAGGGAGGTCAAGACCATGAGGGGTTCACCCACGGATACAGTGTGCCTGAGCTAATTGGAGTTCACCAGCTCCAACTGGACTGGGCGTGAATGAGCATGGGATCAAACTAGTCCCTCTGAATGACAGTTGGGGCAGACTTAGGGGCCAATGACAGTGGCACTGGGATTTGTCTCTACTGTATGTACTGGCTTTTTGGGATCCTATTCTCTTTGGATGTATACCTTGCTCAACCTGGATGTAGTGGAGAGGGCCTTGGACTTCCCACAGGGCCGGGTGCCTTGCTCTCTCTTAAGATTGGAGGGGGGTTGGGACGAGGGTATGTGGAGCAAGTGGGAGGGAAGTGAGAGTAGGGGAGAAAGTGGGAATTTGGATTGGTATTTTTTAAAGTAATAAAATAAAATAATAATAACAAAAAAGAAGAAACAATTTAGTCTAATCTCATTTTTAAAGTAAAATTTTTGACTAGGAAAGCTAATGTATACAGTGTTATATAGCTCATGTTTATTGTGATGTATAAGGGTTTTATTTTCAATAAATATTATTATAAAATTAAAAAGAAAACAAAGATGTCCTGGGTCAGTGGTTCTCAATCTGTGGTTTGTTACTCTTTGGCGCACGTCTATCTCCATAACAGTAGCAAAATTACAGTTATGAAGTACCAACAAAAGTAATTTTATGGTTGGGGGGGTCACCACAACATGAGGAACTGTGTTAGAGCGTTGCAGCGTTGGAAGGTTGAGAACCACTGTATGAGGTGGAGGCATGAAGAACATCTAGAGTTGGAACTGAACCCTAATCAGGGAACTAGATGGGGGAATCCAGTTTGCTTTCAGAATGGTCATGTACACATTCCATTTTCCTCTTTCCTGAATGGAAATCTTTTTTTGAATATTAAAAATGAATATAACTTTATTAGTAAGATTTCTGAATGTTAAAAATTCAGTGATAGTAGAAATGTTCTATTTTTGTTATTTTTTTTTTACTTTATAAATAATACTATTCAAAATTTTCACTTCCTCCCCTCCTCCCATTTCCCTCCTGCTCCCCGATTCACTTTCCCCCTCCTCCCCCTCCAGTCCTAAGAGAGGGCAGGACACCCTGCCCTGTGGGAAGTCCAAGGCCCTCTCCTCTCCATCCAGGCTTAGGAAGGTGTGCAACCAAATAACACTGAATGGGGATCTTTTATGGTGGTTATCCCAAAGTTCACAGACTTGGCCTCATCTATTTCTTTTCTTGAGATCTTTACAGAGGCAAATGTCCCTAGTTTACGGGACAGAAAACTGATTCTAAGAGATTCTTGGTATTTGAAGTCCTCTGTTTCTCTCACTAAGTTATTTTTTTACACAGCCACATAAACAATTAAAGGAACATTTGTTCATTTCTTACTCAGTAACTTTTAGTACGAATAGCAGGAGAATTTTGATTTCATTGTGTGGAAACAGGAATTAAGAACGAAGTTTTAATTTTTTTGGTAGGAGAATATCTTCGACTATGAAGTTATGTAAAAATTACCCATCTATTTTAAGGGAGAGAAGAGCTGCTTAGATTAAGGTGGACTTGAAATGAGTCATCTTCTTTTCATCTGAGACTCTTCAAAGAGATGCCAGAAGCATTAGAGCTCCCGGAAATGTCCTCCAGAAGTCTTCTCTCTGATACAATACATACATTTCTACAACTTTTTGGCTTGAAATATGAGTTTTAATGGAATAGGAGTCAGGTCATCTGGGTTCTAATACCAGGCTTGATATTAACTAACAATGTGACCTCATGCAAATCAGTCAGTGCTTCCGGAACTCAGTTTCCTCATTTTACTTTGCAGTATTCCACAATTGCTAAAGTTCAACCCAAGGTCTTAGCACAATAGTCTATAGATATTAGGGGAAATTTTTAATTTCTCTACTACAGTCATTGATTAAGTCTTTCTACTGTTTAAATTCCAGGTTACTTAACCATTCATTAATTTTCTGTAGCATGCTCAGAGATATGTCTTAAAATATAAGCTATATAAGTTATAAACTTTAATAAATATGCAGAACTTAAACTCAACCCATATCTCTACCTGAAACTTTAGGACTAAAATTCCTTCAAGTGATAAAAACAGTTGACTCCAAATTCACTCTGGGTGTAAAGGAATGGTTAGAAAGGAGGGGTTTTGAAAATACGTTTAGAAAATAAATTCTTCACCAATCTTGTCCATCTTTCAGACCCTAACACAGTGGATCCCACTATGTTCTTTAACATTTAAAGAAAAGTCTCCTAAACATAAATTTCTCCACAGGAATTAGTCTATCACTAAAATCAAAGAGAGTTTTAATAGGGCCTTATTTTTCTGCCTTCTTATTTTTGGCAATGATTAGTTTTGCTTCAAAAAAAAAGTTCTAAATTCATTACATTGCCCCCAGAGCACATGCCACAAGTCATCTGTGTGGCAGTTTGTTTAGAGCACAGCTAGAAGAGGTAGAAGGGAAATGCAAGAGTTGAATAACAGTCAAACGCCATTTTACAACCTTCATCTTCAAATGCCCACTACCTTAATGTGTAGTTTTTTTCCCCCATTACACTTTAAGTCATTCTTGAAATGCTCAAGATTAGGTAAGACATATCTATTTAAAGATGAGTCTGATTTGGACTTGAAGTCGATGATATAATTTAAACAATCAGATTTGAAGTATTGTTTATAAGGTGGCCTATACTGAGGGGCATGTATTAGAAAATGCATTTCCTACCAAAATTTGGAAGTAATTTACCCTTTTCTATGATTAATTTTTCTAATTGAATTTAGAATTCTAATTCTATTTTATCTTATGTTGGTCTTCTACTTGGAAGTCATTCTTTTACAATGGTAGTTAGAATTCAATTAGGTAGCTATTTAGCAATCATGTTTTTATATTTTATTATACCAGAAGGGAAATAGCCTTGTATTCACATGTAAAATTTAAATAAAATACTGAGCCTATTTTAAGAATTAGGAAATAATGTTTGTTGCGTGGTGCACCGGATTCTTAAGGGAAGCAGAATGTATAAATCCTAGTAGGTACTAAGTCCTCAGTCCAGCCCCACATCCTCCTCCAGGCCTAAAAATCCTATAGGATAAAAAAAATCACAAGAAGTGTAATAAACATGTAATAATTTGCTATTTGTTACAGAAATAATGGAATTTAATTAAAATTTTGTGATATATCCTGATTTTATGTATTAATAGACAAATGTTAGGGTTTTTTTATGATTCTTTGAAATAGGCTATGTGAAAATAGTTTTTTGAAGGAAAGGTAGTAGGCATTTTGGAAATTGTATTTCCTGTGTTTATGTGGGTGTATCACACAGTGTCATGGCTTAGAGAACAGAGGACACATTGCTAGAGATTCTTTCCAGCCACCATGTGAGACCCAGGACCTAACTCAGGTCATCTGACTTGAAGGCAAGTTTTATGATGAGCTCTCTCATTAACCTCACACACATCTTTGTATTAAGTTACAAAGTACATGTGAGGGAAAATTGCCATTCTTCCCAGATATTTTCAGTTTCAGGTCATATTGAGCAACAACATTTGGGTGCACTCCCTACTCCCTGGCATTTAGTGACTATCAGTCTTTTAAAATACTAGGCAAAAGAAAAATACTTGGCAACCAGGGCAACTTAATTTGATCCCAATAGAAATGCTTTGAGTGTCCTTGAATGTTATTCTTTTAGCCTATGTAGTTAAGTTGTGTGGGAGGTCCTTCTGTATATGTGTTGCTTTTATTGGTTAATGAATAAAGAAGCTTGCTTAGCCTGTGATAGGGCAGAGTAGAGCTAGGCAGGGAAAACTAAACCAAATGCTGGGAGAAAGAAGGCGGAGTCAGAGAGAAACCATGTAGCCCCACTGGAGACAGATGCCAGATGAAACTTTACCTGGTAAGCCACAGCCACGTGGCAATACAGAGATTAATGGAGATGAGTTAGTTCAGGGAATAAGAGCTAACAAAATGTGCTTAAGCTATTGGCCAAGCAGTGATTTAAATAATATAGTTTCTGTGTGGTTATTTTGAGTCTGGGCAACCAAAAACGAACGAGTGGCCTCTCCCTACAAGAAATCATGCCTATTACTGGAAATCTTGTCAACCACTTATGCTCAATGAGGTCATGGATGCATCTTAGAAGGGAATCTACTACTGTAATTTACTATACCAACATAATTCTTAACTGAATTCTAACTACTTATCCTTTTACCCATAGACAAGTGTATCTTCATACTTCGTCAGAAAAGCTTCTCTTTGCAACAGACAGAAACCATTTCAGAAAGCTCCAGTTGGTCAAAATATAATTAACAACGGATTGACCATGGAGTACCCAGCTCCAGTTGATACATCTACAACACAGCCTGTACTCCTAAGGCTCACAGAATGGGTAGGAGGAGTAGAGAGGTTGGAAACACCAGAGGATTAGAAAATCAGACGTGAGATTATGTCTTCTCTGTATGACAGAAGGTTGCACCCTTGAAATTTCAACAATATGGCTGTCCAAACAAGACCTAAACACTGACATCACCAGTTCACCTGTCAACATGGATGGAAGAAATTGCATGGGGCCCCACTACAAGATGAAAAGCTATGGGCAGTTAATGACTGCTGAGAGTTTTTCCCAGGGATGAGCCTCCCAGTTGGTCTTCCAATTCCAAGTAGTCAGTCCTAATATATATGTGAGCAACACCAGATAAACACAGCGTATTATTTATATAATCATTCATATATGTGTATTTATAAAAATAATAATTAAATAAAAAGAGGGCATAAAATTTTTTGCAGGAGTCACAAAGAGGGACTAGGTGGGAATTGTATTATATCTTAATTGAAAATAAAATGATTTTTACTTAATTGTTGGCGGGAGGCTGCTTGTTCTTTCCCGGCTGCCCTGACCTGAAATAATAACACAGAAACTATATTATTTGCAATACTGTTTGGCCAGTAGCTTAAGCATATTTCTGGCTAACTCATATCTTCAATTAACCCATTTCTATTATTTTATATTTTACCACAATGTTCATGGTACTCGCAAGGTTCCAGCTGACAGCTTGTGTCTTTCCCCTCTGGCTACTCCATGGTGTCTCTTTGACTCTGCCTACTCTCTCTATATATATCTTTTCCAGTCTGGCTATATTCTGTTAAGCCATTGGCCAAAAGCAGCTTCTTTATTCATTACCCAATAAAAGCGCCACATATACAGAAGGACTTCCCACACCAATTTCTCTCCTGTTGAATAAGCCTTAAGTCAAATTAGACAGCTGTTGGTTAGCACCAAGAAATGAGTGCCAAAATTGCATCTTATATTAATCTTATATTAGTCAGGATTCTCTAGAGGAACTTATAGAATGTATATATATGATGGGAATTTCTTAGACTGGTTTACAGGCTGTGGTCCAGCTAGTCCAATAATGACTGTCCACTAGTGGGAAGTCCAAGAAATAAGCAGTTGTTTAGTCAATGAGGCTATACATTTCAGTTGGTCTTTAGTATATACCATAACTCCAAAACAGTAGGCTCTAACACCAGTGGAGAAATGGACTTGATAGTGAGGACAAGAGTGATCAGACAAAGACAGCAAGCTTCGATTTTCAGTGTCCTTTATGTAGGCCGCCAGCAGAAAGTGTGGTTCAAATTAAACATGTATCTTCCCACCTCAAAAGATCCAGATTAAAAGTGGATCTTCCACTTCAAATGATTTAATTAAGAAAACATCCCTCACAGGTGTCCCCAGCCACTTGGGCTTTAGTTAATTCCATATGGAGTCAAGCTGATAACCAAGAACAGTCATCACACACCTTTAGGGAAAGCTTGCTATAGTGCATTGTTGTGGTTCCTAGGTACCACAGCTGGGTAGGAAGTTTCTCATATCTGGTACTGGGATTTTGTCAGACAGTGTATGGCCAAGCAGCATAACTTCATTTAAACTATATGTATATTTATACATGTGTACTTAGGTGTATTATGTGCAAAATATAAAATGTAATTATTTAAATTATATTAAATATAAATATAAAATAACATAATTCCCTATGGATGTTCAAACATCCTCATGTTATTTATTCTTTCTCCCTCCTTTTCTCTCTGTATTGTCCTCTTCCTGCTAAATTAAAGTCCCCAATTTTCTCCACTTTCCCCTTCATATAACCTGGCCCATATCATTTTAATAGAAATGCCTGAGGGATTAAATTAAACCCTTTCATTTCTTACCATAGCATGAATCCACAAAGACCTCTTCAGTCAGATAATCTGAAACGCATTCTTTGTCATTGTTATAAAACCTACCTTTCCTTTTAGGGACAAAGTTTTGTAAGAAATTCTCAATGCTATTACTCATAATAAATATATGTCAAACTAATGAATAGTGTTTTAAATCTGTCAAACACTATCAAGGAAATTTTTAAACCTAAGTCCTTTGTATGGCCAGAGATACATATGTGAGAATGGATGACCAATTCTGGCCCTACAAAGATTCTTTGTTTTGAATATCCATTTAATTAATGGTAGCATGCACAGTTAAATGATATAAATATGTAGTATTGTGGGTGCCTTGCTAGTATGCTCTTTTTTGTTTTCAACATATGAGCTTTTATAGCCCAGGCTGCTCTCAAGTTCATGATCCTCCTGACTTTACCTCTCAAGTGCTGGGATTATAGGTGTTTTCTGCCACACCTGGCTAGGGTTTTCTCTCTTTCCCATTCTGTTCCCCCCCCCCCCTTTTTCTTTCAGGGGATTGAACCTAGCAGCTCATATACATTAAACATTTGTTGGATTCTAGCCAGGTTTTCTATCTTCTCAGGCTCAAGTAGGTTTAGTTTTATACAAGGAATACCCTGGCCAAGTGACTGATTGAACAAAATAAGCCTGGGTTTGATGGAGTTTTACACTTTCCAGGGCTTAACCATGCAAAATTACTGTCATAGATTAAAAAGGCGTGGCACATCAGCTACTTCCTACTGCCCTCCCTGCCCATGCTTCCTGGCTTATGGGCAAGTTTCTTTGAAGCTGAATATCCTTATTTATAACATAGAGAAAATAAGTTTGCTTCATAGAATGATCAAAAGAATTTTGCATATAATGCTGTAAATATAATGATTTGCATAATGATTAGCTATGGTTCTTAGTTCAACACAACAGATTACAGGGAGGGGTGGTATTATAGCACCCTGTAATCCTCAGCAGTGACACTGGGGCTTCAGAAACAGCAGAGACATTAGCCTGACTGTGAGTTCACATTAGGAAACAAGCAGATACTGACAGCCACCGGTTGTTCTTCAGCACAATGTACATGTGCTTCTAGAACGTTCTAAGAATGTGACTGGTTAAGTTCACATTTGCAGATTTAGACAGCTATTTTCCACTTCCAACTGCCAGTCTGCTGCTGGGGACACACATATTCATTATCTTTCACGGCAGCCTGAGAGAGGTTAAAAAATGAAAAGAAGCTATCTACTTGAAAGTTATTTTTAATAACTTTTTTCTTTAAATTTTTTATCTTCAATTTATGTTTTGTTTCATTGACTCATTTCAAGAATCCAGACTAATGCACACTGGTCCCCTCACATGCCTAACTTTCGCAGCCGGTGACTGTCCCCCTGGTCCTCTGCCACAGTCCTGTGAGTTTTGTTGTGCAGTTGTGTTGATATACGCTGTAGTTGCAGAACCACAGAATATCATCTTGTGGATTCTGCCAATTGATGCCTCAGTTTCCCCACATGGCATATTGAAATTCCAGTTTATACCTCATAAAGTTAAAAAGTTTAACATTGATAACAACTTCTACCATAATCACAAAATTGGAATTTCTAGAGGAGACAAGTGCCCAAAATGTTATGCAAATTTTAGCCACTTTAAAATTATTTTCGTTAGCATTTTCCCCTGCTTCTACCAGAAGGAAGCCAAATGTTGGAGAGTTTAAGTAATTTGTATACTATTTCACAGGTAAGAGTTGGGAAACTGATTTAGACCCAAGTCTGTTCTTATATCACAGCCTCGTTTTGGTTAGATTTCTCTTCCATATTTATTCTCCAGCAAACACCGGCACCTATCACTCAGGGATAATGAGAGTCATATGCTTGTCCTCCTTATTCAATATTGTGGACAATTTATAGGAAGGAAGCATTTTTATTGCTTCTTTTTAATTCAACTCAGACATGTAAACATTATTTTCCCATATTAATATACTTGATACCTTCCCCATTTTTTTGTCATTTGATCCCATTTTGTCAACTTTTAATTAAGATCTCAGAACTTCCCAGGGATCTTGAATCATGGGATCTTCCCTTACTTAAACAGTGCAGCTATCCCTCATATCACATCTAGAATTAACCCACAGATGGAAAGGCTCCATGTGTCCCTTTCTTTGCTGGATCTGGATTGTACCAGGATGGAAGACAGTTAAAGACAGCAAAATAAAACAACCACCTGCACTAACAGAGAGGCATCAATAAGCCCTGAGAACCATTGTAATAACAGCCACGTGGTGAGGACTGGAGGGTGCAACATGCTTTGCGACACGAAAGAGGAAAACCTCAGGGTCTTGGAAGCATTGATCCTCAGAGATGGGTGACAAGAGGCAGCTTGGTTCAAGTACAACGTTTGTAGGAGTTTAAGTTTATTTCCTTTAAGTTTAAAGTTCAGAAAGTTCAGCTGAATGCAAGTATTGTGGATGCTTTTGTAGGAGTTGTGCTATTGGGTTATAATTGTTATAATTGTTGTGCTAAAGTTTCTATGTTTTTTTTTATCCTGTCTTACTACTGATCTACATGAAATCCAGAAGACAGAACAGCTTTATCTTTATCTTGTTATCATCACTATTACTCATGATATGTTTATTAAGTACCTACTGTAAACCACAGATCAGGGAAGATGTAAAATAAACAAATATATTGTAATTCAAGGAGATGGTAAGTACACTGATGAAAAATAAGGCATGGCAAGATGGTAAAGTATGAAATATTAGAACACAGTAGCTGTTGTATGTGGCTAATAAAACCTGAAGAATGGGCTTAGCTGTGGGTAGGTCATGTAGATCAACTTCTCACCGTCTAAGTTTCAGGGAACTTCATGCAAGACAGTGAAAAGAATGTAAGACCTGGCAGATGGGAATGGGAGCTGTGAAATGATGGCTTCCGGATATGATGTGGCTGTTGAATACATCAGCTCACGTTAGTTGTGGTTACTTGAACAAGACCTGCATGAGTTAGTCAAAATTCCAGCACATGTGGAGGATGAGTCCCCCAAGACTGCTCACCTGTAAGAGGAGCTCTTGGCAGCTGACAACTGCTGAGGGAGGGGTAGTCACTCTCCTTTTGAGATGTGAATACTGGGAGGTACCCATGTCCAGTGTTGGGCCACACATCTCTGAGGATATGCAAAGCACTATTTGGGCTCAGAAACAAAAAGTTAAATGAAAGGATGGCATAAATCTGGGAGGGAGATTGGGTGCAGATACGGGGGGTGGAATTTTAAGGGAAGATCTGTTGGGTGTTTATGATCAATATACTTTGCATAAATGTATAAAAAAGTCAAAGATTAAACTACTATTCAAAACAAAGAATGCTCAGACTTTGAGCAATTCCTGCAGGCAAAGACAACAGGCTTGACTGATAGACTGAGGAAGGGAGCCAAGGATGATTCGATATCCTTAGGCCTGAGGCGTTAGGGAAATAGAGCTGCTATTGACCAAACTAGGGAAGGCTGTGTGTGGAGGAGAGGGTTTCAGAATGCATGGGAAGGGGGAGGCAGTAACTATTTCATTTCATCATGAGGAGGACAGCACTTTTCATTTTCAAATGTAAACAAGTCTAGAGAGCTTTCATTTTGGCTTGTGAGGTCTTAAATTATTCTGCACAGAATTCCTTCTGGAGGACTGATATCTTTAAGACACCAAGTAGGATTTTTGTCTACCATAAATTAAAAGAACAGTAAGTTGAATTTGCTCATGATAAAATAGAAAATCTTTAAAGTAAATCTGTGTACTCACGGTTTCATGGATTTTTTTCTTCACTTTTCTTTAACAGGGATAATTTTCTGATACAGAGTCCAGGAAACATATTTAATTTAAATAAAGAAGCAGTTACCTGGGGTTTTAAAAAGTCTGGGGCAAGACTACATTAATGGAAAGTACTTACTGAGCACTGAAGCATTAATATGTGGGTGAGTTAGGCCACAGATTGAAGAATAGTCAAGATGTCCACCATGAGAGATTCTAGCTGTTGTGGTGAGTCAGAAATATTCTGATGACTTTTTTATGTATATGAATGGCCTATACAAAAATGTAGACTAGCCATATTTATCTTACCATTTGTGCAACTGAGGGTTATTGGGTTGGGATGTACTTTTTATATATTGCCTCTGGTGCCTTTTTCTTTAACAAATAATTTGTCTTCATTTAATCAAATAAATCAGAAACTTGGTTGGAGATGCAGTTCAAGGGTAGAGCACTTGCTAGCATGCTTAAAGGTCATGAGATGAATACCCAACTGTGCGGGAATCAAAACAAAAATCAACCAGAAACTTGAAATCATTGTTATGTTTAGTCAAAGTGTTACTAGGCAGTAAAACCCTTACAACTAATGTTCTCATAGGAGTCACAATGGGCTCAATAGGCAGGCATGCATGTAATAAGGGTTCCTGTGTCTTTAGCTTGTGTCCAACAAATGTCTGTTCATCAGCCAAACAGCAACTCTAAGAGGTAAGTCTCTCTGACCAATAGAAACAACAGAGCAATCTTGTTCTAAACATAGAAGCAATTTTAGGGCCCGTTTCAGGGAAGAGAGACAATTACTGCCAAGTCAAACAAGCCAGTGTCTTTGTACTTCAGGCACTAAGTATTCAGTCCCAGCAAGGGCTGAGGCCGAGAGCAGCAAATCGGCATGCTTGGATGGAGTGCTGAGCTCCAAGGAGGACCCTTGATGAGCCACTTAAGTGTTAAATCTTTAATTGGCAGATTTGCTAACTGAAATGGAATGTGAGACCCAGAAGAACATAGCACCCACTTGCTAGCAAGAGACATGTACTATCCTCATCAGAAATGGGAAACTTAAATGTCATTGTCATTTCTTCAGCGTGTCATTTCTGAGTTGTCTCAAAATTCTAATTATGTTTTAAAAATAACTGAATTCGGGCGTCAGGGTGGGGGTATGGTGCATTAATGTTCTTATAGAGTTAAGTTCAACTCTATGAACAGAACACACGTGGTCTCTATAAATAGCCCCACTGAGCTTCCCGTCTCCATTCACTGCTTCACGATTCCAGAGAATTCTTTTGTGTTTTGTGATACCTGTATCAGTGTGTTTGTTTCCAGCGTTCTGCTTCCAACAATGGTTTAACTCCAGGATTGTCTTTTTTTGTCTCCATGCATCCGATTAATTACTTTTTCCTTTCTTTTCGTTTTGTTTTGTTGTGCTCAGGGTGGAAGCTCTGCTTTGCACACGCCAGGCAGGGGCTTTGTCACTGAGTCTCCTTCATCTTGTGGTCCCTCTACTCTATCTGCTCTCGGATTTGGATTCAGCAGGGAAAGAGAAGGCTTGTTTTCAGATGCTTCTTTTTATAATTCTCCATGTCTCTAGCCTTACAGCCAGCTGCTGATACTGCTTTCTACTTTAGTGGGAATGAAACCAGTTCTCCTTTAAGCACCCTATCATCTTTAGTACTCATTTATTTCCTGGCATAAGTTAGTAATTCAGTAAAGATTTGCCGAATGAGTATTGCTTTCTGATTCAGCTCCTACACACAAATGGCAGTGCTTTGTTCTACCTCCTTCCTTCCCTTCTGCTTGAAAAGGAACATGGTTTATTTTGTTTCTCTAATTTAGATATTTTCTTTTTTTATAAAGATTTTAGAAAAATGTGTGCTTTTCAGGCATTGTCTACCTTCTGTATTTCCAGTGCTCACAGATTGCTGTGAGTTTTAGTCTAGCCTGGTCTAGAGTCTCAAAAGTGTCAGGAAAACCTGAGATTTTGAGTGAAACTTTGTCTCAAAAAATATGAATGCAAATACATTTAAAAGATAAGGTAGCTGGGCTTGACGGCACACACCTTTAATCCCAGCACCTGGGAGGCAGAAGTAGGCAGGTATCTTTGAGTTCCAGGCCAGCCTGATCTACAAAGAGAGTTCCAGGACTGCTAGGGTTGTTACACAGAGAATTTCTGTCTCAAAGAAAAAAAAAGATAAAATAAAATTACTCCATATAGATAAAATCTATATTTGGGTATATTTAGTTTTTCCTGTATTTTTATTTATTTTCTAATTTAAGTCTCTTCTTTGTTGTTGTTGTCATGAGATTCATTTTTGAGATAAGGTCTCACTCTGTAGTCCAGGCTGGCCTAGAACTCACTGTGTAGCCCAGGCTGGCCTAGAACTCACTATGTAGTCCAGGCTGGCCTCACACTCCCAGGAAACCACGCTATTTCAGCCATCCATGAGCTGAGGTGGTAGGCTGACTCACCATGCCAAAGCTTTGGTTTTGCTTCTTTAAAAACATTCCTATAAACCTGTTGTTTTGCCTACTTCCTGCAGTACTTTGTCTTTGAGGAAGGTCCTGGCTGCATAGCACATTATAACTTCAAACCTGTTTCTGTTTCTCCTTGTGATTTTTTAAATAGTGAGACGTGCCGTGATGAAGAGGGGGAGAAGAGGCATTCTCCAGCCTTACCAACAGTCTCGTTTCCAGTGAGTCCATGCCACTGGCCTCTGAACTTTACAAGCATTTTTTCTCAGCTCCTGCCTCTCGAAAGCAGCATTGGTACAGAACATCAAGGTTGGGGGGGGGGGGGAGCCGGGCATCTCCCTTACACACCAGGTCACCTCCACTCTGATAACAGCCTCACAGGGTGAGGATCTGGCTGAATGTGTTCTTCTGAGGGCCTGCCTTGTTAAGAACACAGCACCCAGGTGTGTAGTGATATTTCATTTGTATTTTAATAAATAAAGCTTACCTGAGGTTCAGAGAGTAAAACAGCTGCACTGGCCAGCATTACAGACCAGGCAGTGGTGACACACACCTGTAATCTCAGTAACCATGCTACTTGCTACTTGGTCATAGAAACCAGGCAGTAGTGGTGCCCATCTTTAATCCCAGCCCTAGAGAGGAGGAATATGAGGTGGAGGAGGCAGCTCTCAGTCTCAGCCTCATTCTGAGATTTCTGGAGGCAGGATCGCCAGTTTGGACTGAGGTAGAGGTAAGAGCCAGTGGCTGGCTAATTTGCTTTTCTGACCTTCAGGTTGAACCCAATTTCTTTCTCTGAGTTTTTATTAATCGTGCTATACAGGTGGCTTCAAAAGTCCATGTATTTCTTACCCTGCCATAATTGCAAGGAAATGATTCCCCAAATATTCCTCATGAAAACTGTGTAAGTTCTTAGAGACAGAGAGACTGCCGGGATGGCTCAGCAGCTAAAAGCACTTATGTGGTGCCTTCAGAGACCCAGCGCTCACAGTGCAGATCACAATTGCTTGTAACTTCAGTTTCAGGAGATCCAACACCTTCTTCTGGCTTCCAGAGGCACTGTATTTTTATGACAAAACACTAATATGGTTAAAATAAAAAAAATAAATACATCTCTTCGGAAGAAGTCACAGAAATAGGGGCAACTTTATTATGGCTTGGATCTGTTTGGTTGCTCAGTCCCTGGGTTCTGCACTGCCACAACTCTCCCAGAGTTCATTGAGTACGCTGCAAGGAAGAAAAGCACAGGCAAGAGAAAGCGTCTGCCTTATGACACTGTTTTAAAGGCCGGAGGAGGGCATTACCAGGGCAGGCCTTGGAGGACTTACCCTTTTCTGGTTGCACCTCGTACATTTTGGGTCTTATTGCTGTGATGTAAAGAGTCTTCACTTCATCGCCTACCCCTGTGAAGTACACCATGCCTTCACACCAAGGTGAACTAAAATTCCCTAGCAACCACGAGTTGAAAGAAGCCCTTCTTCGCATATGTTGTTCCATCCAATAGGCTATCACAGAGAGGAAGAAAATTGACACGTGCCCTGTGACGACTGTCACCCTCTCATCAATTGCTTTCAGAGTCCAATATAAGGAGCTTTTGGCATTTCTGTCTGTCTATCTTTCTAACTTGTTGTAAGGGCTGGTGGTGACTTGCAAGTCCCTTGCATAAGGAACAGGGAAGTGGAAATCCAATATCAACAACCCTAAAGTCCTGAACGAAGGAGACACAATAAAGCCAAAATTCCACAGGAAACAACAGGGTGTGAAAATGTCCCTACATGTAAGTTAGAGTAAAAACTTCAGGTAAGGTATAACTAAACAAAACTAATGTGATATATCCACCTCCCCCCCAGACACATGATGCCCAGGAGAAATGTATGTTGTGGAGTAATACTTTTCTTAAATATTAATTAACTTGCATTTGTAGTACATACATTATTCCATATGTTTTATTCAACTAGAATGATTCTACACTGGGGTGAATTTAAAAAAATTACTTGAAATACATAGCATTTAAAAAGGCTTAAGTGCAAAGTTATTCAGTACTGCAAACTGGAAAATATTTAGAGGAACTTGTTCTGTTCTCTCTCTCTCTCTCTCTCTCTCTCTCTCTCTCTCTCTCTCTCTCTCTCTCTCTCTCTCTCTGTTGCCTGTCTTGCATCCAGCATCAAGAAAACAGACACATGCTGAAGTTTTTTTTTTTGTACCCTTTCTAAAGGGAAGGGAATCAACATCAAAGAAAAGAGGAAAGATCGTTTCACAGCTGGGAAGATCACTCAGCGGTACAGTGTTTGCATAAGTGTTAAAGGTGGGAATGGGTGTACATGTCTGTGATACCAGTACTGAGGGATAGAGACAGGCAGATCGGAGGAGCGTACTGCTTATCAGAACTAGCTGAATAAGTGAACTCCAGGTTTGGTAAGCAGCCCTGTCTCAAAAAATAAGGTTGAGTACAATCCAGGAAGACACCTGATTTGAACCCTGGCCCCCACACATGCATGTGCACAGCTCTCACTGTATATGCATACATATTCATGTATTTACTGCACACACAGAGGCAAATAAAAAATAAAATGTTATAAACTATCAACAGAAATAAAAGATACGGTGAATAACATTCTTGGTGACTTCAGAAATAAGCTTTATATTGTTTAAAATTAGATTTTTGGCTAAATTTTTGTGAGTATGAAACACAAAAAGTTTCATAAAACAAACTATATATGTATATATATATGATCTATATGTAGGCCTCTATGCAGATCATAATAAAAATCAAGTTATAGAGAGACTCCTTAATTTAATCAATATGAATGTCCCTTTCATGCTATCAGCACTGACGAAAGCACTTTGATGTAATAGCTGTTATGATTCCAACCAAACCACACGCTTTTGTGTAAGTTCATGTGCCCATGAACTTGCGTACTTTAGCTAGAATGTAGCAGCAAACCGCTTTCCGGTGTTGTCTCCGCCTATGGCCTCTTTTCCTGACTATATTTCCTCTTTTTTTGCAGTGCTACAGATTGAATACAGGACCTCACACCTGCTAGGCAAGTGTTCCACTCCTGGGCTACAGCTCTCTATGATACCAAGCTCTCGGTATTACAGGAGAATATTCTGTCTTGAGTGAGAGAGTGATTGAGAAGAGACAATAGGGCTTTAGTGTGCCTTGATTTTTATGCTTAGTACAATCCTGGTTCCCTTATTTTCCATCACTCCTTTCTGGTTTTGAGAATTCACATCTGTTTTTGGCTCTGGTCTTTTATTCTGCTTGGTTAATTTAATTTTGATAAGATCTGGAATTCCTCTTACAGCAGTGAGTGAACATTACCATTCTTAGAAGACTTTTATCTGTTTCTAATTTTCGGTACTTGATACAGTTGAGATATGCTTCAGAGTATTATCTATGAACGTTTCTCACCTATTCAGTTTTTGTTATGTTTATGATCCTTACAGCAGTTTCATTCTCACTAATTAATATTTATATAATCTACTGTTTTCCATTGATTTTAAAATCTTGTACCAGATTTAATCACACTTGTTTATTTCACTTAAAAACTTAAAGTCATTTTGTTTTTTGATTATCATGATAAGTACAAGTTGCAAAATGGAATTTTGATTCATCTTACCTATTGAAAATGAACACAAATTATGAGTGGCATCAGTACAAGTTTATTGGGAGGTGTAAGTCAAAGCAGATGCCCCTGCTCCTTTCCATACACCCACTTCTACTCCCTTCTTTCCTTTGGGGAAGCTTAAAGATGTATTCCACCACCGCATGCCCTCAGAATTCTCCTTTGTTGAACGATTATTCAGGCTCATGAAAGGGAACTTAAGGTCTAGCGATAGAGAAGTCTTGTCAGGTGACTTCCAGATCTTTCTATCTATAGTTAGAGAGCTCTGGACTTTATAGTTTCATATTCTTTCAAGCAGGATCATGGGGTCGAGCCCTACATTGGGCACCAATTGTTACAGGGGAGAGGGCCTGCTTTTGGTTCCCTCTAGCTTACACCTGAAATAAGCACACGAAAATTGTATTAATTAAAACACTGCCTGGCCCATTAGTTCTAACCTCTTCTTGGCTAACTCTTACATATTCGTTTAACTCATTTCTAATAATCTGTATGTCACCATGAGGTTGTGGCTTATCGGGAAAGATTCCTAACCAGCATCCATCTCAGGCAGGAGAAACATGACATCTGCCACATTGCCTTCTTCCCAGCATTCGGTTTTGTCTACTCAGCCCACCTAAGGGTTGCCCTATCAAATGGCCAAGGCAGTCTCTTTATTCAACCAATGAAAGTAACACACAAACAGAAGAACCTCCTACACCACACTTTAGGGATATGTTGATTGTAATAGCTTTCTCATTGCTGTGACCTAATGCCTAACAGAAACAGAAGAAGAAAGACTTATTTGGGCTCGTGGTTTAAGAGGGTTTAGACCACAGAGGCTTGGTTCCGTGCATTTGGGTAGAACATTGTGCTAGAAGGAGTGCATAGGGGATGTGGTTCTTCAGTTTAGGGTGGGAAGAAAGCAGAGAATGAGCAAGGAGCCAAGGACCAGTTATGATCTTCAAATAAAGGTCCCTACTGACCCCCATCCTTCATCTGGGCACCATCTCCCAAAGAATCCTTGATCACCAGCTAGGAACCAAGCATATTCAACTCATCAGTTTGTGTGGAACACTTTCTGTTTAAACCACAACCTGAACTAACTTTAAATTTCATTCTCATTGATTTCATTTGTAACTTGTTCAATGTTCTGCAGCTTGAATTCTAATGGGTCTTAATAATAAAAGCCCAGAGTCAGATATTAGGGGTGAAAGCTGAAAGAACAGAGAGGCAGAGCAGCCAGCCACTCGCTCTCACCTCTCCAAAGTCCTCAGACTGAGTTGGGTGTCCTGTCTTGACAAATCCTCAGACTGAATCCTGAGCTCCTGTCTCCTCCCATCTTATACTCTTCTCTCTACCCAGCCATATCACTTCCTGTCTCTACCTCCCTGGTGCTGGGGTTAAAGGTGTGAACCACCACCCAGTGGGTCTGTTTCTCTTTTAGACTGGGTCAATCTCGTGTAGCCCGGGGCTTGAACTCAAACAGAGATCTGTTTGCTTCTGTCTCTCGAGTGCTGGGATTAAAGGTGTGCGCCACCACTGCCTCACCTCTATGGCTAACTAGGGAAGTTAGTTCCACACTCTGATCTTCAGGTAAGTTTTATTTGTTAAAGCACAAAGAAAATATCACCACAATGTTCATTAATTATTTTTTTATGAGCTGGACTGAATTGAAGATTCAGAGGAAACAACTTTGGTGAATAACCAGCAACCTTACCCTTAGCCGCGGATCCTGGAACTCGCAGGCTTGCTGGGGAAGGGGTCTGCACCAAATCAAAGAAGGATACAAATGGTACAAGTAGGAACTGGTCCTTTGTTCTGTATTCCCAGGGCTAAGTAATTGCTAAGTAGGGCAGTTTATTTAATGACTAAAGGAGCAGGACATTTTAGGATCTATCCGAACATATTTAAAGAAAAAAGAAGATGATGAAGGGGGGAAAAAGCAAGGAAAATAGAGAATAAAAAAAAAGAAAGGAGGAAATGTGGTTCTTTTATAAGCATTTATTCATACAAGTTAATGGGTTTCACTGTAACATTTTTATTTTTTTTGCATGCGTATTAGCTACTTTACTCATATGAATTTTCATCTACTTTCACTTGTCCCCTGCTCTCCTTTCTCCAACTCACTTTCTTTTAAATGGAGGTTTCTCTGTCCCACCCCATGCCACAGCTACCTCTAAATAATCACTCAGAAGGTTAATATTAATTAAAAACTGCTTGGTCTATAATTTAGGTTTATTACTAACTAACTCTTACATTTTAATTAACCCATTTCTATTATCTATGTGTTGCCACAAGGCCATGGTTTTTATGTCTGCTGGCATCTTGCTTATTTGACGGCTGCTTACATCTCCTTCAACTCCACTTTTCTTTCCCTCTGTATTCAGTTTGGCTTTCCTTCCTAGTTATATTCAGCCTTGCTCTAGGCCAGAGCATATTTTATAATCAATCAGTGCGAGCAACATATATTCACAGCATAGAGAAGGGTCATTCCAAAGCACTTTTTTTTTTCCAAATCGTCCTCAGAGAGGTTCTTTTTTGACTAAGGGCTTCCTTTAGTGAGCCATTCTGGAGCTGAGGTATAAACATTGGTTGGGGATAGCATAGGTGCAAAGGGGTATGGATAACATCTTTAAAAGCCCTGTGGCTGAAAGGGGACCCCAATGGGTCCAGGTTGATAAGGCTGCTGCAAGGTGAGACGATACTAAATGAGTCTGTCCGGGGCCAGATTATGTCAATTCTCAGTGGTTGTACAGAAAAAAATTGTCTTCTAGGCTTAAAGTAATAGTTTTAAATTATTATACAGAGTATATAGGGAGGGGCTCACTTGCAGAAGTAGATGTGTTTAGAATGCTACCCATTTTGGGAGAGAATTATATTCTTCTGATTCCATTTCTAGGCTCTGATGAAACATTATTAGTTCTGCCTTTGACTCCAACTGTCATTCATAGTGAAAAAGTTACAGGGTGATTATGTAGGCTAGCCTCGTATGTTCCACCTGCATCTGAGCCCATCCCTGGACATCTATCCACAATGCCATCTCTCCTTGAGATAGTGGGAAGCCTCTGCTTTACTCCATACAACCGCAGGGAGCTCTATTGATTTGGAAGCCTCTGTTGCTTTACCTTTGGGAAGTTTTGAATGTTCTTCCATCCCACTTCTAAATCAGGGGAACGTACATCTGGTGTTCTCTGCCTTTTTTTTTTTTTTTAACTTATGTGTAGGTTCAAGAACAGGCAGGCCCAGACCTCTGTCCTGACACTTAACTGTGAGGGGACAAGTTTTAAAACCTCTCCTTCTCACAGCCTCTGTTTCATTATCTGTGCAGCAACAACAACAACAACAACAAACTACTTCCCTGCAGCCAGCCATCTTCTGCTCCTCAGGGCATCCCCATAAAGTAGACCCTGTATCATTTATTTTCTTCAGGGTAGAAAAATCTGATGTATCGGAAGTGAATTCACCTGCCTTAGGTTATGTAGGTAATAAGTGATTGGTATGAGTGAGGTACCAGGTCTCGACACCTAATTGTGCTACTATACAAGTGATAGCTACAATGTGGTTATGTGTCTACCTTTTACTAGATTGTTTTGAGAGTGAAATAAAATATTTTGTGAGTGTGTGTGTGTGTGTGTGTGTGTGTAAAATTACTTTGTTTCAGGTATATAATTAACTCCCAATAACTATTTAAATTGATAATTAAAATTAATTTCTCCTTTATTCAGAAGGAAGGCATACAATGTAAAAAGGTTTTTGTATGTGCTCTACTTTTCGTTCTTATTTTAATATTTTACCCAGGGCGATTAAATAAATGGAAAATGTTATCTAGTGCAATTGTGTCCTGTTTTGCTCTTCTGCGTAGCCCCACACTATTTCTATGGCGAAAAAGCTACATTTCGTGTAAATCTAAGTTTCCTTTTGAACGGATTACAAGTGGAGCTGACTTTTATAATGACCTATTCAATTGACCTGGGACAAAGAAGGTTAAAGTTCCCACCTAATATGTGATCATTAAAGCTTTCCATGTAGTGTTTCAGACAGCGCCGTCTGGGAAAGCCCGAGACAACATCGTTTTCTGGTGCCAGACTGATAAAGCATTTAGCATTTGTCAGTTGCAGGAGGAGACAGTTGATATGTTAATTAGATGTAACACCTCTCTTTGGGCAAAATGGGAAGAATTAGCTTCTAAGAAAGAAAAGTGCCAGATGATAAAAGGTACTTTAACACTGAAACATTCAAACATGCATTAGACACACACATGTAGAACTACGCACTGAGCTATGCACACCAGCCTCTCATTTTAACTTTTATGGCTGACAATTTCACCAAAGATGATGATTTCCAGTGTCTTGTGTCAGGTAAGATACATTTAAATATTTTGGAAAAATAACACACACACACACACACACACACACACACACACACACACGCGCGCGCGCGTGTTTTAAAAGCTGGCACACATCTCTCTGATTTTATAAGCATTTATTTTATTTTGCTCCCTAACTTCCAAAATGTTGAAAAACAAACAGTGAATCCAATAATTGTCCTCCAAGATTTTGGTCTTAGTTGAAATCAATCATTTGGGCCATTTGTCTCCTCTTCCCTGCCCCCACCTCTCACCAGACAAGGGTGGATTGGCCCCTAGAACGATGTCCATCCACATGTGTTTCAGTTTGGGGAGCTTTAACCATAATTGATGAAGGATTGTTTTTCTTTACGACCAAATCTACACAGCGTGCTTTAGGAAGGGAAACCACAACAATATATGTATAAAAGACATCTTTTAGATATTTTATAAGTCTTAACAATATTTAGTTTTATATACAGAGAGAAAATGTCAGAATTTCAAAGCTTAAGTAAGCATTTTATATGTTCAGTTCTATAAGAGAGAGATTCACTGTTGTATTCAAAAACATAATTACTTATCATAAACCTAAATTATAGTATTTTATAATGTATAATACCAACCCCTTAAGAAATGATTTTCATCCATTTATACTTTGCTTTTTAAAACAAACTATGTAAGTAATAAGAATTCTGATTTCTGTTTCTGTGTGTTGAGGCATAGTATCTGATTTCAATGTATGCTGATGGTAAAAGTTTAAATTTAAGTAAATTATACAAAAGAATTATTGCTATTTTTTTGTCTCCCCTTCATTCCACTCTCTTAGTTATTCTGTCAGAGGAGAAACTGAGGCATAAAACATTTAGGAAGGCATATGAGACTACATTTTTACACCTGGTAGAGAAAAGGGAAAACCTAGGTTTTTTATCTTTGATCAGTGTTGTGGTTTCATTATAAAATAATTAAATGCTTATTTATTTATAATGAATGTATTTATTTATGTATTAATGAATGAATATATTTATAATTAAATCACAGGAAAATTCAGATCATGCCATTTTGCTATAAAATCTTTATTTACTTTATCAGTTATAAAAACTGGATAGATGCTCCTATGTTAATTAGTAGTAATATTTAATTATGCAATATATTAAAACTATTTTCATTTTGGAAGGCAAAAATATCTCTTTTTGACCTAGAAACAGGTCTAAAAAATGAAGGTAGTATACACTTTTATTAAACATTGATAATCACAGGGTGATGCATGATATGGAATATTTCATCATGTCGGCTTTGTATTTGTTTGCTAGGACCAGATCATGCAGACGTTAGATTCAGAGGAACTGTTGTATGTAAACTGTGTCGACCAGCTGCGAGTCAAGGATTCTAGCTCTTTGTATCATTTAGACTGGCCTTACTGTAAACCAGTGGGAGCAGAGATTGTGGGGCCTCTCCCGCACGTGCTCAGACACACAGGACCCGCTTTCTCGGCACTGTCGATGTCCCGTAGAAGTCGTGATGAGAAAAGCTTGGAGGCCAACTGTGCTTTCTGGCACAAAGTACTGTAATGTGTTACACCCATCATCCACCTCTAATGAGCACAAGATAGTCAGATTTCTTTTGTCAACTAGTTGGTGTGCTACAAATTTGCCTTCAATAGTGAATCACATTATGCTTTTAGTCTAAAAACACCTTAATGCAATTTACATAGGACATCAGAGTATTCTGAAGAAACTCAAACAATGCAGGACTTTAACTTCCATGCCATGACAATGCCCAACACTTGTGATATTTTGCTACCTTGGTGATTGACAGTCTACTTGGGAATGATGCCTCAGAAATGTGAAATTACCAGCTCTTCATGAACTGTGTTGAAACATCTCTAATGACACTGTACGTGTTCACAATATTTCTCCTTTGCAATTGGAGGAGACACTGAGCTTAGTATGGACTTGTGCACAGGTTTTATAGGATGTCAGACAAAATGACTTTTTATTGAGGAAGGGTCAAACAAGTTGTGTTTTTTGTTGTGTCACACTATACAATATGAGGGCCATGTCATAAAAACTCAGGGCTCCCACAAGAAGGCAAAGGGTAAGAATAGTGATTTAAGACTACATTATCCTGTTCTAATCCCTTCTCTTTCCTCCTGCGGAAATGTAATTGCAGAAGCTGGGCAAAGGGGTTGGAGCATGGGCTTCCATATCTGTCTCAGAGAGAGTCATAAAGTCTGTTTTATGAGTCTCTCTCTAGCCCCGTTCTACTTTTCCAAATTAAAGGAGACGATATGACAATCTCACCAGGCTCTGATCTTACATCTTAGTTTTCAAACTCAGCAGCAATCCTAAGGCCTGTTCTAAGTGAGTCAGAAAATAATCTTGAAATTAATGATGTAGCCATAGAAATTCCATAAAATATCTGTTGTATTGAAAAAACTTTTCTTTTAAAAGAGAAAATTTTAACCATGAAATTTTTCTAAATGTCGATGTATTAAATGTCATCGTCTCAGTTTTACAAGAAACCGAGTAAGATGCTGATAAGAATCAGAGGGCTTGGGTGAGAAGAATTCATATTATCTGTATAACAACCCTTTCCATAAAATTTGGCCTGAAATTTCATGAACTAGCTACAAGCCCTGATAGAATTGTGATGCGCTGTTAAAAAGATAATACATGCAGAAGAAATAGGTCCTGGTGTCATTGTTGATGGGTTCTCCATCTGCCAAGGACCGGGAGAAGGGGAAGAAAGGTAAAAATTTTATTTCTTTAATTATGTTCTTGAATGGAAAAAATAAAACAAAACAATGTATGGAAAAAAAAGAATGCGCTGTTATTTTGGCTTAAGATTTAACCAAGTTTTCAGAGTTTGTGACACTGCTCATTCTAGTCATGTGAAGCAAGAAGAACATTTTTGTTTTTTAGTATATGCTACGCAAAAGGACATTATGAAATTGAGGGAAACAGTGTCCATTGATTGTGACTTCAAAGGACCACCCACTTTTGGGGGTGAGAGCCCAATTCTACCTCCCCTACAGGGCTATTTTAGACCTTAGGAAAGTCTTCTCAAACTGGATAACATTTAGTAGGAGCCATATATAATTCTAGAATTTGGCACGGGGTTACATCAACCCTTAGTCTTATTTAAATAGAACAAATCTCAGAATTTGCCATTTATCTTCCTGAAGAACCCCTCAGGGAGGCAGGAAAATGTGTTTGAGCTTTAACTGCAATGATTCCACAGCTAATGAGTTGCCACTGATCATCCCAGGAGAAAAGAAATAGCCTTTGGCATATAAATCTTTACATTGTGCTTATAGAACTCATATCTATTCCTTTGCTGTAGTGAAGCATTACTAATTAAAACAAAAAAGTATGTTAACTTTCAGAAAAGAAGCAAAATTTATTGAGACTACTTCACAAATAGCAGCTAATTGAGACACAAATGAAACTTCAAAAAGAAGTAATGTGGTAGTTGGGTCCCTCATCTTATATAATACACTTGTTGGCATACATTATGGGTTTGCTATCTTTTAAGAGTATTAAATCATTGTAAGAGAATGCTGCCAAAAAGCCTCTTCATTTCCTCCTGGTGACTTCTTACTACCCTTAGAGGGAGTTTAATAGAAAGGAAGGACATGATGTAGTTTTAATGACAGGAAACCCATGGCCTTTCAAATGAATAAATTCCATCACTCGCTGCCACAGTGTGCTAATTATTTCCTTTGATAAATTAAAAGCTGTAAAAATCCTAAGCATATAAACATGTGGTTTACAGTTATAATCAACCTGTCTTCATCACTGAAATTTGTATTAACCTCATTATTTAGTAAGCATACATTTTAAGATTCTATCAACTTGTATAGAAAGCCTGTATTGAACTTACTGTTTTAATGGATGATTAAATGAATTAATAAACCTGCATGCTTCTGAATTCTAGGATACTAAAATCAATTATTCATCTGGCATTGTAGCACTGAACTTTGAGGGTGAGTGTATCACTGCAATGATGAATCAAGGAAAATTAAGAAGAGCCAATCAAAATGAGAGAAGACAGACTTATACCAAATTTTCTTTTGTCTTAAATATCAACTAAATAATTTGTGAATGAAAAGCAGCAGTTTAATCACTGAACAAAATTTATTATATGACCGTCTATGCTCTCAGGAATTAACTTATTAATTCCATAAATACATGACATATGCCATGCAATCTGAGGTTATAATACTAATAAAAGAAGATTCCATAATTGCTGTCTTGAGTTTCTGATACAGTGATTGATTTCCATCAATCTAGGAATTCCACAAAACCATACTTGGAAGTGTTACATGAGTTTTGGGGTTGATGAAAACTTACTGACTGTTGAATTGTTCTGATCAGAGAGGTAGGACTCCTGTTGTGAATGGCGGGGCTCTAATTGAAAGATGAATTGCTATCTTTTAAGAGTATTAGCATGTAGAGGAATGGGAGACTTTCTGGTATAGAGATAACATTTATAAGTCTTAATACTGGAACTGAGAGAAAGTCTATCAGGTAAGGGATCAGAAAGTAAAGTAAGGCGATGTTGAGCTTGTCCATCCAGTTCTTCCATGCACTCTTTCTGCACAGTGGATGCACATTGCATAAGACGTAGAGGTTGTTCAGCAAGCTGGGAGATGCATTTCAAACACAGCATCTCCTTGGCTGAGTGCCAAAGAATAGACAGAACATGATCTAGACCTGCATGCAGCTCTGGGGGAAACAGAGAATGAGTGGGAATCAGATGATGCAAGAGTTTGCCACTTCACAGCAAAGAGGAAGGAAGAATGGACTCTATTTAGCTCGTTCAAATGGACTGATCCACTTTTCCAACTTTCATTTTGCAAATGCCAAACTGTAGGTTTCAAAGTTTCTAATTCTGTAGTGCCTTGCAGTTGTCATCATATTTTATGCTTTGTCTTGGTTTTCATTCAAGAATGTTTTCTATCATGTACTCATCATTTTATCAAACTGTTTAGACTGGCAAAATGAAAAAAAAAAGCCCTTCATATATGTGAAGATATTCTGTTCTAAAAGAACTTAAATTCTTATTAGTTTAAACGTTTTATAATAAAAATTCTCATGCTTAATGTAGAATAAAATATTGTCTTTAAAATTCTAACGGAAATAGGTGTTATCAAGTATAAATGACTAGTTGTTATTATGGGATACTGAGCAATCCATTGACTGACTTTCAGTGCAGGAAATTCCATTGAAGATTTTAAAACTGTAGATTCAGCAAAGAAGAAAGGGTGGTGGTGGGTTGTACGTTATTTTCCCCCTTGCAGTACTAGGGTTGAAGCCAGGGCATAGGTTTACTAAGCCAGGACTCAGCTTATCTGCTCTGCTCCCTCCGCAGTTCTAAATTTAAAAGAAATCGAAACATGTATAAATAATTTTAATGGAAATAGATGATACTCTTGTTCTTCATTCCTTCAATTACACGTTATAAAAGATCTTTAAAATGGTATACAACTCTATTTTAGCAGATAGTGTGGGAAGGCCTTAGGAGATCCACAATGATTCAGTTTAGGTTCTTGATCTTGCCTGCAAGGTGCTCACTTAGCTAGAGAGATAATCTCCTAGCTAGGTATTTAAGGGGCAAATTTATGAACGATAGTGCCTCTTTTAAAAAATTATTATTTTTTTATTTATTTTACATAACAACCATAGTTGAGACAGGACCAAGCTTCTCCCCCACGACAATGTCTGTTAATGCAATGGGTCAGGAAAGATATCTCAACAGAGCATATAAAGAACCCTTGGAACCAACTTGAGAAAGGAGGATAAAAAGCTGTTCAGATTGGGAGGAGAAAAAGAGCAATAGCAGAAGATGAGAGAAGGAGAAAAACAACATCCAAGTGATCCAGAGGTGTCAATCAAGGACAGTTTGATGGTCAAGGAGATTGGGCTTAACTTAATTAATGATAGAAATGAATAACTTTGCTTGAGAAGGTTGGCAGGTGAGATACAGTCAGTTATCAGTGAAGATTTTATATTTATTTTCTTACGAGAGGGAGAAAGAATACATGGAGTTGGAAGGGTGGGGAGAGTGGGGATGATATGGAGGAAATCTGGCACCAGGGAAATTCCCAGGAATCCACAAGGATGAAACCAGATAAGTCCCTAAGTAATAGTGGAGAGGGTACCTGAACTGGCCTTGCCCTATAATCACATTGATGACTACATTAATTGTCATCGTAGAACCTTCATCCAGCAACTGATGGAAGCAAATGCAGAGATTCACAGGTAGCACTGGGCCTTTGGAGGGATATCTTGCTTAGTCTAGATATAGAGGGGAAGGCCTTGGTCTTGGCTCAAAGTGATGTGACAGACTTTGTTGACTCCCCATGGGAAGCCTTACTCTCTCTGAGAAGTGGATGGGGGGTGGGATGGGGGAAGATGAGGGGATCAGGAGGAGGGGAGGGAGAGGGAACTGGGATTGGCATGTAAAATGAGAAAAGATTGTTAAAAAAAAAAAGAGTTGATGCTAAGGCTGAGAATGCAAATACATAAAAGGAATATAGGAGGTGGTAACAAGGGGGGAGGGGAGAGTCCAAGGCTACCAGCTTGCATAAGGTAATGGACTGGGAAGCTGGGAAGACGATTTTAATAACTGTAGACTTCATTTTCAGCTGTATGAACTGCCTTCATTGAATACACAGTTGCTCAGGACATGATAGCAGGAGTCTTCTGTTGGTAAGCTGCCTTCCCATGGCATCCTCTAACAAAGCTTCGCATAGTTCCAGGCAAGTCCTGCCAGTGCCCAGTACACTGCTGTGTCTCCTGTTCTCTCTCTACATTCTTTCTTGTAGTTCCAGATATGTGTTCATCGCCTCCAGCCTCCATATCCCTGCGTTTTCTTCCTCAGCCCTAAATAAACCTAATCATTTTAACTTCTACTCAAGAGCCCTTAGTTTGCAAATGATGAATCGTTTTGCTTCTTTTGGGATCCCGTCCAAGGAGTCCACACCTCATTTTTAAGGCCTCAAGTCAGACACATTTCTCTACCACTGTGCCTTTCAGGCAGTAGGTGGTTGATAAGTCGTTTTCAGAATGATAAAATTCTGAGGCTGGTGGAAAGCTTGCCTGGGAGCTCCCACATGCTAAAACCCTATTCATTTCACTTTATTATCAACAGAGTTTTGAACATTAACTCCGCATTAATGACTCATGTGAGCGCTATAATTCTGTCTTTTGTTTATCCTGTATTTGCCTGTAACCAAGTCTTTATCAACATGCTTATACAGTTTGCCTTTTCCTTTCTGCTTGTTTGGGTTGCGGTTTTATTCTCATTATTACTGTTTAATTTTCACGGTCATTTTAAAGTGTAGTTATTTCCCCAAGTTGCTAAGCTCCCTACCAGCGTGGTGCCACTCATAATGAGCTACTCCCAAATCTATCAGAGCCATTAAATGTTATTAAATATTTCTGGCCCAGGATGGTTCTTTTGAAAATAAAAGCACTCATGTCATCTAAATTGATATTGCATTATTCTTCTTCAAAAGTATAGAATCAGACTTTCAGATTGAACAAGCTCCTTCGGCTGGAAATTCGTAGGGCCAGTACTTATATTTAGATTTTCTGGTCTCATAGCCATTTTTAAACCACCTAATATACAGTTACAATTGGTCTGCATAACCTATTTGAATTCAGAATGGCCTGCTTGCTATATATATATATACGATACCTACCTAAACACTGTAAGATATGTTAAATAACCATGTTATTATTCCCGAAGAAGGGATGACCACAAACATCAGGGAGTAGCTGCACATTTCAACATGAAGCCAAGAAGCACAAGAGTAATTCAAAATTACTTGTTGCTTCCTAGCACCTACTCATGTGATATGTTATGTTTCTCTGTTCACTGATGCAAAACATGGCTCTTTCCTTGGTACATATTCTCCGTGGCTTACATCTCAATCTTCAGCCATGCTTAGCAGGTTTCAGACAAGTAATATGAATTATGAAGTGCTTATCTGATGCTTTTCAGGTTGAGCAATGATGTATTGAATTCCTGTCATGTGCACATTGCTGTACAAGGTGCAATGTGTATCGTGTAGCCTTGTTCTATCATAAAGGGAGCCATAACAAAGAGGGCATGCCAACAATATTTAGGGCACTCTCTGACTTCAGTAAAATTATGACTATTACTAGACCTTCATGGTTTAAGGTGCACAGGAAAAGGAAATAGGCTTGGAAAATTCAGACTGGTCCATACTAAAGAAAACCTGGAGTGTTCAAGAAGAAAAATTCTGGAACTGACATGGTAAGGTGTCTAAATTAAAAACAAAGCTATTGTTAAGGATAAGAAATAGATCATGCCACTAATATCTTTAGTATATGGTAATTTCATCTTTAGTATATGGTATTTCATTATTATGCTTGAAAAATAAAAAGAGGAAATTAGACTTTCTTCCCTTTTTGAGATGAAAAATTTGTTCTCTTTAGTGTTTTTCTTTTGTCTGTACACTGATCCTTAAACGAGTGCAGCCCTTCTCAGCCTGTGACTCAGGACCCCTTTGGCAAACGTCTAACTCCAAAAATATTTACAATTGAATCCATAACATTAGCAAAATTACAGTTATGAAGTAGCAATGAAAATAATTTTGTGGTTGGGGTCATCACAACATGACTAACTATATTAAAGCATCTTAGTCTTAGGAAGACTAGGAAGCATGATCTATGTATCCATGATGTTGTTCATGTCCTCTAAACTAATATTGGAGTATTGATTCTTCTCTAATATTTTTTGTAATAAATTTGTACTCTTATCTAATAGCAAAAGGGTTTTAGAAAATGCTAATACCATAATAACATATCAGTGTACAATTATAGTTCACAAAACATTCCATCTACCCAGATTACTTAATTTGCTGATTGTATAATCCCATAAAACAGGAAAAAAGGCTATTTATTTCAGTTTCAAAAGTATGCAATCAGACATTAGGATCTTTTGACCAAGGCTCCACCCTACTTTTATTCCCCTCCTTGTTTATAAATGAGTGTTAAAGTTAACTACTCTTTAATATAAATAATTTCAGTCTCACACTGCCCTTTGATCAAGACTGTAGAAAGAAAATCACATGTAAGGCCTGTGAGATCTGTAGGCAAAGTAAACAAAAGGCAATTTAGGACCTTGAAAAGCTTGTAAGCAAGGAACACATACCAAGTGTTATATATCTGTGAACGTAAGAATGTCAGTGCAGCATACTATATATGCCATGAATGTTATGGCATAATTAAAAATATGCAACCATCTCTTGCTGTCTCTGTTAATCACATTAGAATTAGAGCTTCATTTTCATGATATTGAACAAGGTCATTCAGGTGAATAATCATTGCTGCTTTGTGCATTCAGTAATAAGTATCTTATGCTCCTACAATTCTTTTTTTTAAACTTTTTATTGATTCTTTGTGGATTTCATACCATGCATCCCGATCGCACTAATCTCCTCACCCTGTTGCCTCTATCCTCTGGCCCTGCAACCTCCCCATAAAACAAAATTTGAGAGTAAAACCAAACAATAACAACAACAATAACAAAACATAAAAGCACAACAAACCAAACCAAAGCATCTCAGCATGGAAGCTGTAGTGTGACACAGTAAACCCTTTTATCTGTATGTCTTTACTTGCAGTCTTTATTACAATGAGTCCTTAGTCTGGCTTGAGGCTTTTAGTTTCTGCTATGCCCTCGATACTGGGTGCTCACTGGGACTTCTCTTGGATATCCTATTGTTGCCTTGTGTTATGAGCTCCTTCAGCTTTGGATCTTCAAATCTGCCCCCTTAACATACCCAGAAGTTCATAGATGAGGTGGGTGTTCGGATGGGCTACCTTGTTGCCTGGTTCTGGGTCTGGGTGGTAGCTGGGTTCATCAGCTAACTTCCCAGATGAGCTCTCTAGCACTGTGCCATCTTTTTGCCTTTTTGAGACAGGGTTTCTCTGTAGCTTTGGAACCTGTCCTGGAACTAGCTCTTGTAGACCAGGCTGGCCTCGAACTCACAGAGATCCGCCTGCTTCTGCCTCCTGAGTGCTGGGATTAAAGGTGTATCCCACCACTGCCAGGCTGCTTCACCGATTTTTAATGAGTCTATCTAAATAGCATCCAAATGACTGACTGTAAACTATAAGACTTTTGTTATCTCCAAACATAGCTCAATATGTGAAAGTTACATATGAGAATCTCTGTGAAAATGATCTGAGAAACACACTGCTTATATTTGTAGAGAGTGGCCTAATCACACAGGCTCTAAAGTGTCTAAAATATCATAGGATATTGTGGTGTACACTTGTAATTACAGAATTGGTAAGACCGAGGCAGGAAGATATCCCAGCCTACGTCATGCAGTGAATTTGAGGCAAGTCTGGGACTCAAAAAAAGCTCTGTTTCATCACATGAAAGAAGGGGAGAGAGAGAGAAAGAAAGACACACACACAGAGAGAGCGAGAGAGAGAGAGCTCAAAAATTGGATTTGAAAGGCCAGAAGTGATGATAAACTACTGCTTGAACAGGAGTAGAACAACATAACCAGGTTATAGGCTTAGTGTTCCTGCAGTGGCATGTGGTGGCAATATGAACAGGAAAACTGTCAGGTGGTCCAGAAGAGATGTGGTTAGCATAGTTTATAGAACTTTGGAAATGAAAAGAGGCATGCAGAGATGAAATCATTGCAATTTTGAGCCTTCAGGGGCTTAAAATCCAGTGGAAGGCAGGCAGAAAAACAGATAAAACCAAAGAGAAGATGGGTCGAAGGTATAAATCACAGCCTCTGGGAGCATAGAGGATGACTAAGTCAGGAAGGAGAAAGGAGGCATCAAGGCAGGGTATAGTGAGGGAAAGCAATTTGAACAGAAGGTGCTAGGGAAGGGAAATAGATAGTCGGGGGAGGTTCCAATAAGACTGATGTTTTCTGCTGAGGAGCTTGTCCTTTAAATTGGGGTCATTTCAAATACTAGAGCAATGTGCTTTTATTTGCATTTCAAATAGCTCTGTTGGAACCAATTTGAAAACTTGATGGAAGAGTCTCATGTATATCTAGAGGCAAGTTTAGAGAGATGATCCAAGACTGCTGTTTCCATAAAAGCAATATTACACATGCAAAGTTTTGAGACCAGCATCTTGTTATGTAGTAAGCTCTGAGAGTGGAATTTCTATTACTATTGTGACATATGTTCCAGAGAGCTAAAGGAGATGAAAACCTAGATTCTGGGAACACCAGGGAGTCAGAAGATAGTACAATTCTGCTTTGATGAAAAGGTGAAGTGGGAGGAGCCTGGGAAATTCTCTGATACTTTATAGTACTACTTTTTAGTGGGTTGTGGAAACAATCTAGAAGGCTACAGATAGTAATTGTGAGGAAAAATAAAATAATGAAAAGAAACTTTACACCAAGGATCACACCAAATTTTTATAAAGCTTTTTATGAGGGTGGCATATGAAAGATCATTTTTGAGCATCCAGTGTGCTGCAGACAGTCCAGTAGAAACAGGTGTGAACCTGTGTTGATGACCATCTCCCTCTAATGCTTTAGTGAATGGGTCAGGGCAGCCTGCAGCTCATGCTCTCTGAGGCATGCCAATTCCAAAAGAGAGACCAAGACAGAGGAGCTGAGTGAAGCATGCCTTTCCATGTCTTCTGACATTGATTGTTAGACAGCTCAGTCTTCTTTATAGACTGCACACATGAAGAGAATAGAATTTTAGTCTAGGAGAGATGATAACATCATGGAAGTCGGAAAGTTTTGCATATATCTTCTCCTTTAATAGGATAACTTGCTTACATATTTGAGGAACATTACAGTAGTTATAGCCATGTGGACTGATACTAAAATGGACTTACAATGGCAGCTTCAGAAATTCAGATATTCAGTGTAATCACTCTCTCACTATTGGAATATTTCTGAAGAATTTTTTGCTTCTTAAAAGCTTTATTTTTCAAATGAGAGACTAATGCAGCATTTTCATCTCCTGGCTTAGCGTGCTCTCTCCCCCCCCACCCTGAGACAAAATATCCCTGTAGCTCTAGCTGTCCTGTGACTCACTATGTAGATCAATGTAGCCTTGAATTCACAGAGGTCCTCCTGCTTCTGTCTCCTGAACACTGAAATTAAGGCTTGGAATTCTTGAAGATTTTGGTCAGAACACTAAATTATTGTCATAAGACCAAAGTCTATTAGGGGTGTCACAGAATAAAATCTGAATAAAGATTATTATTTTTTAGCCATAGTTTCACGTTTGCTAAGTATTGACTAAAACCTATTATTTAAATTTGTCCTGGATTCTAGTTCATGATTAATCTATATTGAGTTAGGTTTTCTCTGTTGCACTCATATTTTTTAACACCTGTTACCTCAAAATGTTTTCACTGGTGAATGTAAGTAAAGTGTATATAACCAGTGGATTCTAAGCATGGAGTATGTAGGAGGGTCAGGAATCCAGTTATATTCTCTCTATTCTAGTTAATGTGCTGAGAAAATTCTTTAATATGGTGTTTCTTGGGATTCAGGCCATGCGGTAGTGCTTTAGTTCACTGACTTGAAGCAGATTATGTCATCGCTATTCACCACTGACTTCCATTTTGACATAATAAACAACAAAACGCTATAGACACATCTCTTACAGTATCTCAAGTCCATCCCTAATATGAGATCTCATCTCCTAGCTGATCCCATGGATATTCCCTGGGTTTGAGTCATTATAATTATTTCTAGAACTTTCAGTAGTTCTTCATGATGGCAAGTCATCTTCCAGCTTGAAGTTCAGTGGTCCAGCTCTGTGTACAGACAGATCAGGATCCATCCTGCATATGCTCCTAGCACTTGAGCATACATGAGAAGACAAGAATGAGCGCAGAATACGTCCTGTGAGATGGCTACGGATGCCAAGAAAAGGAGAGTAATACGTTTGGAGAGAGGACCCTGAAATGTGACACACAGTGATGCAGCAATAGGAAACACAGCAAAGGATGAATGAGCAGTTCAGTTTAGTGTATGAAAGATAATATAGCACATGTGACCTTTCAAATGTACTCATTGTACTATGTCATTTTATAGAATTGCTATCTGTTACCTTAAGCAGTTTGTTCTATTTGTGCCTTAAACAAATTCTATATTGACTCTCAAATGTTCTCATTGTTCCAAGCAGTATGAGTGAACTGTGGGTTCCTTAGATTCTCACGTCACTTACAGAATAACTGTAATATTGTAACAACATTACTTTGCTGCTGTATTTCATGATACTTAACTCGAGAAATTTCTTGATTCCTCTGAAAAATGCCAATAGGAATATAGGGCTTATTGTTTCATTTTATGTTAATCGTGAAAGAGTTCAGACAAAAGCTAAGCACTGAAGGGAGAAAATGAAAGCAACCACAATGTAATGCAGGAAAACTAAGCATATTTATAGCCAGGGCTTCTAACTAAGGTACTGAATAGCTACAAACTGGGTAATCTACTTACAGCTCTTGGCAGCCTGAACTGGGTTGTCTATCTGCCGTACTGAACACAATATATCTGCCTGCAGTAATGAGCAGCTACAAGCTGGGCTGCCGATCTAAGGATTGAACTGTCATAGCTGCTTTATTTTCATGTACAGGCTTGACTCCTGGCAACTTAAAATTTTTGTTTACTCTAAGCTTGTGTCACCGAATGGCATATATGTTAACAGTTTGGGGTTAGTCACTCCATGAAAGCTCTTCTAAGTCATAAAACCTCATGTTCTATTGTCCACACCATTTCGTCACTTTTAGGAAAAACTTGAAGATGATATATTTAATAAATACCTATTTAATTAATCAAATTTTATTTAACCATGTATTGCCAAATGCTGTATTTATTTTGAAGGACATAAATAAGTCCTTGTAAATTTTGTTTCATAGGTTTGATAGCCATTAAAATATGAGTGATTTTGCAGGCACACTGATGCCTACAATGTGTCAGCTTCTAATAATCATTCTTTGTAGCAGGGATGAAAATGCAGCGCTTTGTTTTTACAGGAGACAAACATGCCAGGCTGTCATCCATGAACACAGCTGTGTTTGGGGTTTGGAGATGGCTCAGTAGATCTGAGTGTTTGTTCTACAAGCATGCAAACATGAATATCTGAGTTTGAATACAAGAATCCCCTTTTCTGTCTCCTCAGAATAGCCAGGTATAGCTGTGATTGTCGATGACCTGAACATTTGTTGGTAGATACAGGTGAATCCCAGAAGTTTGCTAGCCGTCAATCCAGCCTACTCTAACTGGTGAGCTATTAGTTCAGTGAGAGACCCTGTTGCAGAGCCGTAAGGCAGGGACTGATAATGATACCCCATGACCTTCTCTGGTTTCTGTATGCACATACACAGGCACAAACAGCCACCTATTCACATGCACGCACCACACTCTGATCCAACATGTGCCCGTGTGTGTGCACATGCATGCACACACACACACACACACACACACACACACACACACACACACAAAATCTGTGTTTAATGTTAATCAAATCATTAGTAGAATTGAATTCAAACAGAATTGTCTATTTTTATTTACTGACTGTGATCCCAACCTCGGCCATATCTCTGATGGCTTGGTGTCTTAATACTTTATCTCTTGATAAGCATATTCTTATTCTTTCTTTGGATGAGAAGAGAGTATCAGTGGTTTCTGTCTTTTTTAAAATATTTAACAGAAGTAGGAATATTGTTATAGCTGTCTTTTAGCAAAAGAAATCAAGAGAGTATGGCAGTAGATTTCATAGAAAACTTTCAGAGGAAGGAAAATATAATAGCATTACTAATAAATCATGAGATACTTTGTAAAGCTCTAGTATGTGTTTTTACAATCCACAGGCACCAGCTGTATCTTTAATTGTTTGGGGATACTTTACTTTGGCTAGGTGAATAGCAGGAGTGATGGATGAATCCTTTCTAATTTCCCGGTGTCACAGGTGAGGTAAACTACGCAGCGCTGTAAATGTTAATAGCTTATAAAAGACTGTTCCCATGTAGATCTACTGGGCCTGCAAGGGCCTCTTGGGACAAAGCAATTATCCACACTTATCTGAAAGTTTCCACTATCCTGAGTGGAAAGCTTAACAATATTATACTAAGATGTTTCCCTTTCAATCTTCAGAGACAATAGAATGGAATTGAGATGAAAGTTTCCCCACGGCTCTTGAAGATAACTCAGAGATGGACCGCTCTTTACAGTGATGTTGTTCATGCTACTTGGCTAAATATTTAAATACTGTTGCTGTCAAGTCAGGCTTATAACATTTTTAGAAAAGGAGTGGTCTGAAAATTGGCACGGTGCAGCTTAGCGAGCAAATAGACAAGTCTACAGGGAAAAGGAAAAGACCAAGCACACATGGATCTTGAAGGAATTCATTCTCCGTTAAGAAGGCCTTTTCTTTGTTCAAGGAAGATTTCTCCATTTAAAAACAATTGACTTAAATGTTAGAACTGAAGACTAACAGGTACATTGTGCTGTAACATGAACACAATAAAAATTTCCAGCAATTATTTGTTATGACTTTAAATGCATTGTTTGTTGAAAATGCTTCCAAGATGAATTTGCTAACTTTCTTTTATTTTTTTTAAAGGATATACCTACAGAACTTTAAAGGAAGTATAAACAAATTATAAATCCAGGGCAAGACCTTTGCTCTGGACACCTCGTTTTGTTGTTGTTATATTTCATCTCTTTCCACGCATTTTCAGAAGAAGAGTGGCTGCTAGTTAGAGGGTTTTACTCCCCTCTTTCCAGGGAGACCCAGGGCAAAGGAGTTATGATGTGTGCCGTATTGTAAAAGGAAACATTTGCTTAGAAATCTGATGCTGACATTTTTATGCAGGATCGTGTGCTTTCAAGGCAATGAAAATCAGGACAATGTTTTCCTTGTAGAGTGTGAGGAGGATTCAAATTAAAATGGACTGTACTCACTGGTTTCTGGTGAAAAAAAAAAAAAACACGGCACATTGTTGGCTTCCATTTTTTTCCCCACCAGGTACTCTTTAGCTACAAAAATAGTCTGATTAGCACTGCCACAGCTTGGAAGTTTACTCTGGACTTGCTACTGAGTTTGAATACAGAGGTTTTCTCCTTTTTTCTGGCACTTCTGAAAAATATTTCTGATGTTTAAGCACACCCTAAAGTGGTATGTTGGAAGACACTATTTAGTTTCTCACTCCTTTTTGAGGTAGGGTTGTAGGTAGCACAGGCTGGCCTTGAACTCTTCATGTAGCTGAAAACGATCTTGCACTTCTGATCTTTTCAATACCCCCACGGTGCTGAGATTATAGGTGTGCATCGACATATCTGTTTCTGGGGACTATCCCCAAGCTTTGTGAGTGCTAGGCAAACAGTCTACCAACTGAGCTTCATCCCCAGTCCGTAATTTAGTTTCGAGAGTTCATCATTCACCTCGTTGTTAGTGCAACTGTTTTAAAGTTTTCTTTTGTAAGGTCCCTTGGGAGACTGCCTTCATTTGCATCCTCAGCTTCCACCTTGCCAATAAAACAGAGAGAGCAGTCTTGTTCTGGCTTCCCCGTGGGCGGGTGAGCAGCAGCATAGAATCACGGGGCTACTATGTGTGGCTTGTCCCTGTCCATTCAAAAAATGTCACTTGATGTTGGAATCTATCATACATTCAGAGAAGTTGGTGACAAACTCAAAATCTCATTAAACGTTTTTCCATTGGAAATTTAAAAAATTCCCATTGCTCTACAAGTTTTCAAATGGTCCAATGGCACAGCTCCTTACATGGTAAAAGGCTAGCTTCCATATCATGGGCAAATGAAATGTAAAAGGGTCTCATGTTAGGATTTTTAATTTATACCCACCTCTGTCCCTAAATACAGCAAGTGACCCTGGCTACAATATCTCCTTTATTGCACTTTAGATCATTATAAGCATGGATTCTTTTCTGTTGGATTTTTAATGTGTCTTCATTCATTCATTCCTTAATTCAAAAGGCAACATTGAAAGTCCAGTATGCAAATCTGAGCCATGGGAGCAGTATGTTTAGTAAAGCATGAAAAAGCCCTGCCTGCAGGAATGTATGATTTAGTGAACTACATTACCAAAAAGGAGCAATAAATGCATAAATGGTAGGAAAGGAAAAATGTACAAGAGCTTGTAAGAAGTAGGGATTTTATTGATGAGTGGTGATCAGATAAGCTCTTCCATAGTAATCATCATGCACGCATTGGCCAGAAGAAAAAGGGCACACGTGGAGAGCTACTTGTATTTTGAGAGGTGGTGGTGGGGCAATGTATGGAAGATGGGGGAAGAACTGGAATTTTTTTTCTAAGCACTAAGGAATTTTTATTTTTTGAGGCAAAGGGTGATCAAAGTTGCAAGCTAAAATAATCTGGTTATTTGAAGAAAAATAATGAGGCTAATCACAGTGTTTTAGGCAAGGCATTGTTGGCTCACTTCCAAAGACAGTGGTGATAAATATAAACGATGATAGCGGATGGATACAGTGTGTTTTGAAGGCGTGATTCACAGATCTTGGTAACGGTTTGGATGTAGGAGTTTGTAGGAGTTAAGAATGAGGGAGCTGTCATGAGTTTTGCCAAGCCTTCGGGTAACTAAGTGGATTTCAGTGTCATCTATAGAGGACCAAAAGGAGTAACTATGGGGTGGATGACCAACAGATGAATTTAAAACTTTTTAAGGTTAGGATATCTATAAGACACCAAGTGACGAAGTCAAATATAGAGACACGAGATGTCTGAACTAGATCTCCAGAGTGAAACATCCCACGCACAGGGATGTTTTATAAAGCCAAGACGATGGCCAAGTTTGGAGCTGTTGGGAATCCCAAACAGGCAGGATTCTAGGATGAACAGGCAGGTAGTTAAAATATTTCATTTACACTAGGTGAAATGGTGCTTGCCTTTAATTCCAGCACTCAGGAGGTATAAGCAGAGGCAGGCAGATTTCTATCAAGTTTGAGGCCAGCCACGGCTATTTAGTATACCATGGTCTAAAAATTAACCAAACAAAATCCCCCCAAACCAAAAACTAACCAATCAACCAACCAACCAGTAAATAAACAAACAAAAAACCTAACCTTCCTAGGCTCTACTTCAGTTCAACCTTCTAAGAGTTTATAGGAGACTCTGAAAATTGTATTTTTAATAAGGCCAAGACAGACCTGGGATCCTGAAAGCACATAGTTCAAGATCAAATCCTAACACTTAAAGGGATGGGGAAAGCACAATGAGTTGCACAGATTAAGAATACAGATGAGGCAACAAATCAACTTAGACTTTTTAAAGTTTTAGTCAGAACTGATATTTTCAGACAGACCCTCTCCTTACAGAGCTAACAGTCTACAAGATAGATTTATTTATTATTTTTTTGTTTTGTTTTCTTGTTTTTTTTTTTGAGAAAAGGTTTCTCTGTATCTTTGGAGCCTGTCCTGGAACTAGACCTTGTAGACCAGGCTGGCTCAAACTCACAGAGATCTGCCTCCTGAGTGCTGGGAGTAAAGGTGTGTGCCACCACCACCCGGCGATATATTTATATTTCAATACTTCATGTTATTTTACAAAATATCAGTATATTTATTTAATGTTAATTTATACATACAAGATTTCCATACAGTTTCCCAACTCTTAAGGGATAAGGCAGTCAGAATTGCTCTTACATCTTCTATATGTAAAAATATGTCTTCCTAGAATCAAATCAAATAACGTTTCGCCTAATTCTAGAATCTAGAAACAAAAACTCTGGCTTTATAAATGGACACGGTAAGGAAACAATCATTTAGAATCAGAAATGGCAAATTAAACAAATCTGTGGCTATTGCAGATGAATCATAACTTTTTTGTGAATTTCAGTGTGTTTTGAGTTCATTTGCTACAGTACTGTTCTGAAAAAAATCTAAAAAAAAAATCTGATTTGAAACCCTTTCTCCTGTCTTCAGGCTACTGAAAGGGAGGAAACTCACAGCTCCACATTTCATAGCCCAGGACCTCAAGTTAGTGCTGAGTTAAACCTGTCAAAATCCAAAGAATTTCTGTAGGTTTTTCCTTTCCTTTCCTTTCCTTTCCTTTCCTTTCCTTTCCTTTCCTTTCCTTTCCTTTCCTTTCCTTTCCTTTCCTTTCCTTTCCTTTCCTTTCCTTTCCTTCCTTTCCTTTCCTTTTTCATTTTCTCTTCTCTTTTCTCCTTCCTTCCTTTCTTTTTTTCTGATTGCAGATTTACAGTTTAAATGAAAGGATTAAAGAACAAGCATATGCACAGCAGGGACATTTGGAGCTGGCTGTGTTTCTTCTATGAAGTGTAGCGGTTCTATTCTCTGTCTCCACTATCTAGTGTTTGTTAGGTGAAGGTGGGTTGGGCTGATCTGTGTTATGTCCATGTGACATGAATCCTCCTTCTTTTTTGGCTCTATTCTCCTTCGGGGTCTTGACTTCTATCACTATTTTGGAAAGTCAGGAAGTCAGCCAAAAATAAAACGAAACCCAGGAGATATTTTAAAATAGCATTTATTTAGGACAGTAATTCCAGTGGCAGCAAGCCGGCTATTAGCAAGGATATATTGGCTACTTTTATTATGTAGATCTGAGTTTCTTGTCTGTCCTGTCACACATAAACCCAGAAGAAAAGAGTTAGTAGATTTATGGTTAGCTCTGTCTGGAGATGTTTCTTTAAATACTTGATTCTTGATTCTCTAGAGTGAAATATCACCTAGCAGGAGATCAAGGGGACCTAACAATACTGAAGTAGAACTGGGTTTCTAGGCATTATAAAGCCCCACGTATTCTCTCTCTAAGAATAGGATTTTCAATTTTAAAAGTCTAAACAAGAATGCTAATTCTTCACATTGCCCAGTAAGAATCAAAGCAATAATTTCAAAAAGTTGAAATTTGGACTCACTTCTTTACAAAAGCAATTTATAATAGATATAGACACTCTGACTATGCTTACTCCGTCAAATTTATACATAAATATAAAGATTTATCATAAGATTAGGGAACACCTAGTTGTGCAAAGCTTTCTTAGGAACAGCTACGTTTATAAGCCACCAGCATTAGTGATCAACACTTTGCTTAAAAGCTTTGGTGTGCACATTCATTACATTATGTTGCTTACCTTGATCAGAATGGGTCTTTTTCCTAGAACTCCATGGGCATTTATTTTATGAATGGGGTAGTAAGAGTGGGGATACCAAGAGGACATAAAGCGTGTTTGGCTTTATTTGAAAACTATATCTTCAAGAGTGGCAACTATCCCTGATGATGGAAAGAAGTTAGGAATAGGTGAAAATAAAAATTTAAGATGTGGGTTCTATTGCTAGAATTCATTGCTAATCCTAGAATTTAGTTTTGTCATTTATAAAACCAAGGCCATGATACCTCTCTTGTTAATTCCAAAGGGTTTTGTTAAGGTCAGATGATACATTCAGGTGAACTATTATCAAACTTGAACGTTTTACAAAAATTTGGAAATATTTTTATTGAAATCATGACGTAAATACCATTTCAAATAAATTAAGAATTCATATTTAAATACAAGTAGATATAATATTGCAACAGAAACTGTGGCAATAGGATTAGGAGTTGTTGCTATCTTTTGTTGAAAATCTGTATTGTTTTCTGTAGATATCGCAAAATGTCTGAGTCTGCGAACTCTCCACAGGGTGGGGGCAAGATATACAGCCAACAATTTTTGAAGAATGGATGTCCAAGATTGAATGTTATCGCCTGTTGAGCCTCTGCTTAGGAACTCATGGTGGATGGCAGTGGGCAGAAATCATATAAGAAAAAAAGCCAGGGACCTGGCCTGCTCTCTTTTAAACAAGCTGATCTTACAGGAACTTACTAGCTATTAATATGAGAACTGTATTAATATCTCCCATGTGTGATGCTGCCTGTCACTCAGCCACTTCCCACTGGGCTCCAGCTCTTGAAGATCCCACAGCCTCTCAGCATCCCCACACTTAGAAACAGTCTTCCATACATGGGCTCTGGTACTCATTCAAGTCGTAGTCAAACTCAAATCAAACTGTTATATGCATTTTAGTAGAAGACGCAGGTATAGTTTGTTTTTCTTCTTATTTGAAGTGGTTAGTGTTATATTACTTTTTTCATAGTTCCAGCTTTGAATTAGAACACAGAGAATACAACTTAATAAGGCCTCCACTTCTGAGAGAGAATAAAGGTATATTTGCATGATTAGAAGAAATTCCTTGAAATTGACAAGATCTTTAAGGTTCATTTTGGCTAAGAAATGAAGAGAAAAAGAATATTAAGAACCTCAGGTATGATGGGTTCTCTATTAGTTACTAAAATAAATGCCTCTACCTAGGTAAATGCATTGGTGATGTTAATATGAGAGAAAACAAGAGGCTAAAACTCTGTGGAAATAGTCAGGCAATCTTGAGATCTTCCTTTCTAAATGAACATGACTGATCCAAACCCTGAAATGGCTCAAGATTTGGGAACATCAAGCTAGATAGTTATTACAGATAAAACAGCTTAGAAACCATACTTCAAATAATGATTCAGCACCTTTCAGGATATTAAAATTTTACTCCAATATATATTATGTATATAACTATATATAACAAATATAACTAATCATGGCTTTTGTTATAAGAGATTAGTAAGAAAAAATTGTAGTATCAATTCCACTGAAGTAAGCTTAAATAGATTATATATCTGGATAAATGCAAACAGCACTATTAGGCAATTCTTGGCTCAAAGCCAATAAACCTCTAAGAAAAGGAAACCTTTGTAACTTGTTAAAAATATTCCAGTTAAAAAGAGAAAATATTTTACCATTCAAAGTTCAAAACACTAAAATATTTAAGGTTGGTTAAGCCTTTTGTGGGTCTGATGGACAACTGGGTATTTGTGGGCTGGAGTTTCTGAAATATTGAAGAGACATTTGAAAATTCCCACAAGTAGCTTCAAAAGTTTTGGATTTTGGTTCAGTAATTCTATTTCTTGACAAATATTCAGAAAAGATGCACAAATTAGTTACAAATTGCAACTTCATTGTTATTTTCATAGCTGAAAATTAGAAAAAACTCGAAGTTCAAATATAGCAAGCACATTTTCATGTGGCATTCACAATGTATTTTTTTGTACTATCTAATCACTAGCTCATAATTAGGCTGGAAAAGAACATATAAACATGGAATATTAATATAACTTTGTTTAAAATATAAGAGATTAGTAAGACACATCAATTTGGGGTAAGGCATAAAATTTATCTTTTTCATAAACCTTTGTATTTCCAAATTTTATGTGATGAACATTGCATAAAATGTTTTTATGAAATTGCTTGTAAACCTAGTAACAAGTTTGAATAAACTGACTGATGTTGAAGGACAAGTCAGTTTTGACTGCTCACCAATGAAATAATGAACCCCAGCAGACCAGCATTTTGAGCATATGAATAAGGTATTTATAATTTCTAATAAGAACTTTATATAGTGTTGGTTTGGGCTTTATATAAGTGGACATTGAGGTTGTCAGACATGAAATTCTTTGTCTTTCAAGTGACTCTTTTTGCCACTGCTCCTTTTCCCCTGGAAGTAGAGTTTTCACATTATCTTAATTCTGCTGTCATATTTTTCTTAGATGCCCAAATAACCCCTGATCAGAGAGATACTATCTTGGCAATCCACTCTGGTTGTTTCTTTCTTCATAGTGATTTTAGAAGTAAATCCTTCAGGAGAACATTTCTTTACCTTACTTTTTCATTATTTCCAGAGGCAAAAACTGGCAGGGCAATTTATAATTCAATTTTTGCTAAATCCATGACACCCAATATATATGTCAGGCATTTCAGCAGCAGGGTGCTTTGGGGGTAGGTGATAAATTGTCCTGATTAGAAGTGCAAGCTGTTCTTCTAAAACACCATATTAAAAAGAAGGTAAGTATTATTAGGAAAATGTAATGTATCTTTAGATTGTCCAGAAACATCAAGGGTAATCACCTCATGTGAATATATTCCCCTCAGTGCTGTACAGCACCTCTCTAAAGTTCTCACTGTTCTTTTGATAGCACTCATCTGGAGAAAGGGAAAAAAGACCCCATCAGTTCACAAACCTATCAGGGGCTGGGAGTCTTTCAACAGCCACATAGCTCTTAGTGCAGCAATAACTCATCTCTGCCAGAGTTGCCTGCCTCTGAAACCCGAAACATGGCCCTAATCACTGTAGGACTGTTGGTGTATGTGATGGTATAAATACTGCTTTCTAATGTAATCTCCTCTGATCTTCTTAAGCGTCCTTTCTGTGTTACGTGTATTTTCCAGTGTGATATGTGTGGCTTAAGTAAAGCCACGGACTCCCTTAGGTTATCTCCAAAATGATGCTGAGAAAGTGGACGGCTGAAGTAGGAAATCTGCTCTAGTAGCAGACATGTGTTTGGGGGTGTGGGTCACACACATGTTCAGTTTGTCATGTCATTAATGAGTGAAGTAATTAAGCTAAGAAAACTGGTAGGTTGGTTCAGGCCCGAGACTAGGGGATGGAGAATGGAGCCTTTCACCTCTGGGTCAATGGTTTCTGTTTAATCGGGCTGTTAATGACTAAAGTCATTGTTTCCATCTGAGTGCAGTTTGGTCTCAACGTGAAGTAAGTTGGTGGTCTGCGATCGGTTTCTCGTGGGCAAGTGTACCCATCTAGAAGTCCACTGCCAGTTTCACCCACTCAGTGTTGCCCGTGTTGTTTTGTGGTGATGACCAAACAATTTGGCTCAGGGACTGTGCCTCGAGAGGAAATAAATAGAAAATTGACGTTGAAATACTAGAAAATTCCCAGAAGTCCTTTCACTGTGGTAGAATTTCATTCCACGTGTGCTTTCATATACATTTATATATTTGCAGTTTCACGCCTAATTTCAGGCTATGCTGATGATAAATTTTAAAGTATCTGCAACAAAGTATTAAAGAGGTCAAGGCTAGCCTAAGGCCATATAGTAAGTTCTTACGCATCTGACCAGCAGCCTAATCTTTTCGTAAGAATGGGAGTCGTGTACAGCTTCCAAGCACCAAGAGAATTTGGATAGGGCAGAAAAGTAAGTGATATCCCAAGAGGATGTCAGCATAACAAAATTCAAAATTAGCATTTAGTACATCATAGATCAAGTCACATACATTTTGCATTATGTGCTTATAAAATCCACCAGGATAGATTTTAATATTCATATTCAACTAAAGCTATGGGCACCTGAACATTCATACATATGATTATGTTGAAAATGATGAATTGATTGCATACTTCCAACATGAATCAACAGTGTAAGAGTCCTGCTGACAACACAAAGAAGTGTAAAAACCTCCTTGGTTCCATAAGAATGGAGTGTGATTTCTTTCAAATACTACTTTAAAATACAATATAGTCGATGGAAGTTATTTGAGTAATTTAGTACACTGTTCATACATGCTTGCAAACTTCTTGAAGGGATGGATAGATAATCACTAGTGATGGTATTTAATTCTCATATTTAGTTAATTTCTCCTTGAAGCAGCTTAAACCTTTTTGTTGTTTGAGATAGTGTCTCAGGTTGCTCAGGCTGGCTTCAAACTTTGTGGTAGTTAGTTGAGGCCGGCCTTGAAGTAATTGTCCTCCTGGCCCTTCCTCCAAAGTGCTGGAATTACAGTTATGCTCCCCCACATCCAGGTTCCTTATCTTTTCTGTAAACTGCAGTTGCCCACTCTTTCCAAATTCTGGTTCGTACCTGAGATGGCCAGATGGTGAACTAATCCTTCAATTTCTGATCTTTGTATTTCTGTAAATCTCCAAAAAAAAAAAGGTGGGTGAAGGAAATGTTTTAATTTTCAGTAGAATGCTTTAGCACCATAAATATTACATCAGATGTCTGTATGAAATTAAGTATAAGAGAAATAAATATTGATGAGTATTGCAGATGTATAAAATTGGGAGCAGTGAGTGACAGGAGAAAGGAATGTGAGAGGAGCTGAGAGCTGGGTTTACAGTACTCCAAATGTTTGAAAAATGTCAGCATAAAGAGTGATACAGAGTTGAACTTGTTGCAGCGTGAGATTCCATTAAGGAAGGAAATGCGGGCAGCTTGGTTTTTATTGAGACTCTAAGAGTAGAGAATGGTTTTCAAGGAGAGGCAGGAAGCAGTATCTGGGAAGTGAGGTTAAGAACTTCAGGCCTTGAGCATGAGTATTTAAATACTGATGGGAAGAATGCATTAGACATGACATGAGAAAGAAAGTAGAGTCTTACTTGTCTTGTCTTTGTGGGTAGTATTTTTAATCAACATTATTCTATGAGAAATCATAAATGAGGAATGAATAAATGCTCATCCATTAATGGACTTAATTTGAAATTAGTCACAATGAATCAACTACATATGAGCGTGTACACCATGTCTGTATTTCAAAAACTGCTGTTTTCCAAAATGAAAACCGATTGGTAATGAGAATGGTGTTGCTTTGCACTTTTTCAAAATTTCTTTATTGAGCTTAATAAAATACAGCTGGATTTTAATATTTGCTCCTGTGCTTAGTTCTTTTACCATATGTTGCTTTAGTTAATGTGTATGAAGAAAAAGAAAGAAAGGAAAGAAAACCACCCTGGCCTCACCAAGACATGCTGCTGGAGGAAGGAAGAAGTTTCAGTGTGCTTCTTTGATATAGCACTTAAACTCACCATGCTGATTTCTTAAAGACTGAAGCACAGAGTCCCAGGAAACAAACTTGGGTGCTGGAGAATCCATGCATCTGTCTTCCACTTTGAATCTAGTTTTGCAGGTTTTTCAGATGTTGACAGATTTTATTACATACTGCCAGATTATCAGTCCTGTTAATATTGTTGCTGGTCTGTCTCATCAACAGCACCTTTTTAAAAATTTTCTTGTTTTTACATCCTCACCAAACCTTCACCTCCCTCTCCTCTTCCTGGTCCCTCCCTACCCCACCATGTCCCATCCACTCCTTCTCCACTGTTTCTCTTCAGATACAGGCAGGCATCCCATGAATATCAGTCAGCTAGGGTATGTCAAGCTGAAGAGAGATCAGGCACTCCCTCCTCACCAAGGTTGGATGAGGCAATCTGGCAGGAGGAATAGATCTCCAAATCAGGCAAAAGATTCAGGGACATCCCTCATTAAGGGAATCCTTAAGGGCCAGTTCTGCAAAAGTTATAATATTCACATGAAGGCTCAATTTTGTGTCATTTGGAAATAGTAATCTCAATTATTTTTCTAAAGGTGACAATTTTATGTGACTGTTCAAGAAACTGTCCCCAAGACTCAATAAACACAGTTCAGTTTGTCAATCATCCTTTCAAGTAAAAGTGATGTTCATGAGTCATTTTTGCCAATCATGTACATATTTCAGGACAAACATATATGTATTCTCCTTTATGTAGGAAAATAATTTTCCAAGTAATTTCTGTCACACCTCACAGCATATTAAAAAAATAATCTACTCAAGCCAGATTTGACAAAACAAATAATTTTTAATACCTTATCAAAGCATCTTATTTTTAGCTTTTAAATGCATGAATGTGAATCTGTAGACCATAAATACATCTGACATACAGCTGTTGAAATGGTCTTGACTCGAGCTTAGTCAGTCAGAGTGCTACCTGCCGTTCAACCCACTCTATCAGTGCAAATGTCAAAGCTGTGAAAATAGTTAAGCAATGTCTTAGTATTATTACAGAAATAGTTTTGATCTTATGGAATTTGTGAAAATTTCTAGTGACCCCCACAGGGTCCACAGGCCACATTTTGAGAAGTGATATCCTCAGAATTTACTATGTAATAAAAGAGACAGAATTCCAATGAGTCTGAAAAGTATTGCTCAATAAATACTAAAATGGACATCAGAAATCCATTTGGAAGGTAAGAGTTATTTACGTTCATATGTGATTTTTTACAAATATGTTTCACTCTTTTGCGTACCCCTTGACTAAAGAGAACCCCCAGTCCTAGCTTACAAAAGGTTGCAGACATATGCACTACATTGGCAAAGACAGCAAGATTACTGCATTACAGAGCTGTGAGTTTATGTTTTGTTATCATTTTTTTTCAAAGTTTAGATGTGAAATTATGTTTTGTTATCTAGAACACTAAAAACACATGTTTTTAATTTAGTAATAAAATTTTTCTTTGCAGAAGCAGAAGAAAAACTATAAAAGAAAACATAAATAGACTTATGTTTCTTTGTTCCTTGAGAATTTCATACATGTATATAAAGTGCTTTGAGCCAACCCACTCTCTGTTCCCTCTGCTCCAGTGCCTTTCTTACTACCCTCATCTTTTTTCCATCTTATCTTCATGTGTGTGTGTGTGGTGTTTAAACCACTGAATCCACTTAGTGCTCTCTGTATGCTTATGAGTATAAAACCATATGCTTGCGCACAAATGGTCTCTCAGAGGCAGCGTCTCTGAAGAAGAGTGGCTCTTTCTCCCCCTTCAGCAAGGGATGGAATTTCATGACTACCTTCCCACCATGCTGAGATTTAGTCTGGGTAGTGTTGCTTTCATTGGTTGAATAAAGAGACTTCCTTGGCCTTTTGATAGGGCAGCCCTTAGGTGGGTGGAGTAGACAGAACAGAATTCTGGGAAGAAGGACAGACAGGCAGACGCAATGGATCTCCAGCCTAAGATGGACGTAGGTTAGAATCTTCCTGGTAAGCCATGACCCCGTGGTGATACACAGATTACTAGATATGTGTTAAAGCAAGATGTGAGAGTTAGCCAAGAAGAGGCTAGATATAATGGACCAAGCAGTGTTTTAAATGAATACAGTTTCTGTGTAATTATTTCGGGTGTAAGCTAGCCCGTCAGGACGGAACAAGGGGCCCTGCACTCCTCATTCCTACAGGGTGGATCTTATATAGGTCTTGTGCATGCAATTATGTGGGTAGATTGTCCTTCCTTCCTTTCTTTCTTTCTTCCTCCTTCCCTCCCCCTCCCTCCCTCCCTC